>LZPO01097384.1:12604-22669 GCA_001675575.1 Neotoma lepida | reverse complement strand
GGGAGGCAGTGCCAGGCGAATCTCTTCTGAGTTCGAGGCCAGCCTGGTCTACAAAGTGAGTTCCAGGACAGCTAGGACTGTCACACAGAGAAACCCTGTCTCGAAAAACAAGAACAGAAACAAAACAAAAAAATGAAAAACGCTTCTCTCACCTGTATTCTATAGCAAAATTCATCAATTTCTTAGGTTTTAAAGGTACAAAGTGTATGTACATTCAGATATATATGTTCATGTATATTTTAAAGAAATGATGGGATACAAAAGCTGTTCCGTGCCAAGTGTAGTCATATGCCTGTAATCCTAGAGCTGAGGGGTGGAAAGTGGGGGAGGAGGTAGGAGTATCACAAGTTTGAGGTCAAAAACCATGAAAAAGAAAGGAAAAGATCAGAAAATCCCCTTTTCTCTTAAAACTATTTTGGAGCTCATTCACTATCAGTAATCTCTATCATCTATAATTTATAATAATCTATCATGTGCAACGTAACATTTCAATAATTTCACACTGATGCACATTTAGGTCTTGAAGCTCAGGTACATGTACACATATGCTTACTAACAAAGCAGAAGTGCTCGTCTGTATACTAGAATTGGGTTTGTTTGGATTTTGGAAAATTAGTTTCATTAATACTTGGTGTAGTGGTCATTTCTGTATTATGTGTACTTTAAGTTAGTAAATACTAGAAAGGACAAGGTTACTAAGAGTTTTTATCAAGTGGGGTTTCAAGCAGTTTAACCTAAATATGTTGATATATGAGTATGAAAAGCTGGGCAAACTGGCAAGAGTTTGTGTCTGAGTAGCTCGCTCTTCTATGTGATGAAACACCATGAGCAAGGCAACTTAAAAAAGCAAGCATTTTATTGGGGCCTTGCTTACAATTTCAGAGGGTGTGTCCATGATCATAGTGGGGAGCATGGCAGCAGGCAGGCAGGCATGGCACTGGAGCAGGAGAGCAGCACAGATCTGACCCTAAATTGTGGGCCAAGAGACAGACTGGGCTTCCTGTGGGCACACTCACAGTGACACATCTCCTCATCCTTCCCAAACAATTCCTCCAGCCGGAAACCAAACATTCAAATATATGAGCCTTTGACAGCCATTCTCATTCAAACCATCACAGTTTGTGAATAGTAAAGTAGTAGGGATGATTGTGACATGCTATGCTAATTTTAACAACATTGTAGAGTGAGTTTTCCCCTCTTCTGAGGGGAGAAGGGAGAGTGGAAGAAGCCTGTATCAGGTGCCTTGTTCTCTGTCATACTCAGCCACCAACACCATAAAGTCAAATCTGGACTAAAAGCAATAACCTTCCCATGTTTTTTTAGGTTTTATGCAACAGTTCTTCACTTGCTTACTAGCTATAGTGTAGGTGACAAAGGGATACATGTGTCATTTGGAAATTTCCTTATTTGTAGGTCTATTTATTTGTACATTTGTAAGTTGTTCTATGAGAATAAAATAAGACCCAAGACCTACCATACAAAAGATGTGGCCAGTAAACAGCTACAATCATTCAATATATAGTGATATTCATGTGGGGTATTACTATCCTACCAGCAAGTACTTCTTTATTAGTTTTTTATTATACTTATTTAGTTATATGTGTGCATGTGTGTAGAAGTCAGGACGAATTTTGAGATTTAGTTCTCTCCTTGCACTATGTGGTTCCTGGGCATCAAACTCAGGTCATCAGGCTTGGCAGCAAACACGCACCTTTACACACTGAGCTATCTTGCCCATCCCAAATATTTCTTGTTTTCATCTCCTAGGCATGTCAAAGAATTACACCTCATATTATACCTTATCAATTCTGTGTAAGTGATTTGCTTCAGCTAATGAAATCTTAGAACTGTAAGCAAAAGCATTTATGTGCCAGTGATTTTGTTTCTTTTTTATTATATTTTCATTTTTTAAAACAATTTTAAAATTTAAATATATTTTGATCACATTCTTCCCCTCCTCAAGTCCTTCCAGATCCTCTCCCCATTCCTACTCTCCCAACTTTAAATTATTTCTCACTGGGTGGTGGTGGCGCACGTCTTTAATCCCAGCACTCAGGAGTCAGAGGCAGGAGGATCTCTGTGAGTTCGAGGCCAGCCTGGGCTACTGAGTAAGTTCCAGGAAAGGCGCCAAAGCTACACAGAGAAACCCTGTCTCGAAAAAAAATTATTTCTCAAAAAAACCTCACAAAACAACAGCAACAAAAACAAAAAAGCATACAAAAAACTCGACTCCCATTAGGTGTTGGTCAACTATTGACCTGGAATGGTTGATACACCCAGTGTCACTCCATTGGAAAAATTGATTTCCCTCTCCTAGCGGGTATGCTACTTCAGGTGCTAATCTTCATCCTAGTGGCTAGGTTTTCATTCATCTGTTGATTTTTTTTAAAATGATAAAATAAAACAAATATTATCACATTGAAGTTAGACGAGACAAACCAATAGAAGGAGAAGAGTCCAGGAAAAGGCACAAGAATTACACACCCACTCAAGAAGCCCATAAAAACACTAAACTGGAAGCCATGATATAAACACAGAGGACTGGTGCAGACAGGGGCAGACCCAGTGCATGCTGCTTTAGTCTGTGAGTTCACAGAAGCGTTGCTCATGTTGATTTAGAGGGCTTTCTTTCCTTGGTGTCCTTCATCCTCTCTGGTTCTTACACGCTTTCTTCCTCAACTTCCACAGGGTTCCCTGAGCTCTGAGGGGAGGGATTTGATGGAGACCTACCTCCCATTTAGGGCTGAGTGTTTCAAGGTCTCTTGCTCTCTATGGAATGTCTGCCTGTGGGTCTCTGTATTTGTTCCCATCTGCTCCAGGAGGAAGCATCTCTTACAATGGCTGAATAAGGCACTGATCTGTGAGTACAGCAGAAGGTTAATTAGGAGTCATTTTATCACTATACATTTTTTGTCTTTTTTTTTTTTTTAAGACCAGTAGTATTAGGTTTTACCCTACATTACCTGGGCTATCTAGTGTCAGGTTCTTGGTCACCCAAGCAGTGTTGGGTGTGGGTTCCATCTCGTGGAGTGGGCCTTAAGTCAAATCAGTGACTGGTTGGTTACTCCCACAAATTTGTGCCACCATTGCCCTAGAATATCTTGCAGGTGATATACATTGAAGATCAAAGGGTTTGTGGCTGGTTTTGTGTTAATATTTCTCTTTTTGTAGCTGCAGAGTACCTTACTGTACCCAAGACACTAGAACATAGGGGTGAAGGTTCTATATGGGTACCAGCTCAACCTCTCCATTGTCAATGAGTTGTATAGGTGTTGTCTTCAGCAATGGGGCCTTTCTGTCAGTGTGTAGAGAGCAACCCAAAGTCTTGGCAACACCCTGGGCTATTTGGGGATTCCTGTGGGGACTTTTTGGCCAACAACTCAATTAGATGTAACCCAATCCCAGTCCTGGAAGCTTCATTTGGCCAGTTGGGACTCTGTCTCTGCCAGTATTTGAAGATTTCATTCAGGCAGAATTGATACATTTATATACTTTAGGAAGTTTCTACTGTATTAGATTTCTATATTATCCCTCAAATGCCCTGTAATTCAGCTGTCTCTCCCCTTACTCTCTCCTATAACCCACTCTGCGCACCCACTCCCCACTTGATCCTCCCATTCCAGCCACCCTATCCACCCAAATCTATCCTTTTTTTTTTAAATAGATTTTTTTTTTAAGATTTATTTATTATGTATTCAGACGAGGGCGCCAGATCTCATTACAGATGGTTGTGTGCCACCATGTGGTTGCTGGGAATTGAACTCAGGACCTCTGGAAGAACAGTCGGTGCTCTTAACCTCTGAGCCACCTCTCCAGCCCCCAAATCTATCTATTCTATTTTCCTATCCTAACAAGAGCTATCTGTTCCCTTTAGTACCTTACTCTATACCCAACCCCCGTGGTTCCATGGATTACAGCTTGGTTACCAATGACTTAACAGCTAATATCCACATAAAATCAAATATTAGTCTTTTTGGGTCTGGGATGCCACACAGGATTTTTTTTTCTAGTTCCATCCATTTGCCTACAAGTTTCATGATTTCATTTTTTTTAAACAACTGAGTAATATTCTATTGTAAATGTACCACATTTTTATCCATTCTTCTGTTGAGGGACATCTAGGTTGTTTCCTGTGGAGACCCACAGAGGTTTCCTAGTGAGAACTTACTCAGAGTCCGAGAATCTGAGCTTGCTTTACCCAGCAGGGCTGCATAAGGAGATGATTTGATCACAGGTGTAGTTACCAGGTGTTTGGAAGAGTCTACACTTGGCTGTACAGTATGCTTTGATCTTGCAAGGGGGAGGTCTTTTGCCCCGCCTCTTGGCATTGTTATAAAAATCCCTTTTGAATAAATGAAGTGGCTGTTGGGTTTTGATCCAGGCCCTCCTGAAGCTATCCTGTGTTTCTGTCTTTCTTCTCATCAACTAGGTCTCTCTTTCTATCTATCTATCATTTCTTATCCCTCTTTCCTCCTCCTAAGAACCCTAGAAAAGGTAGGAAAGGTCAGAGCTGGACTCCCACAGTCTCCCAGTTTCCAACTTTGGCTGTTACGAATAAAGCAGCAAAGACCATAGTTGATTAAGAGTCTCTGTGAGACTCCATCTGGAGTTGAGTTTTGGGCAAGGTAATAAGTACAGGTCTGTTTGCGTACACGGCGTATCCTGTGGGTATATGCCCAAGAGTAGTATAGTTTGGTCTTGAGGTAGATGGAGTCCCATCTTTCTGATGAACTGCCACACTGATTTCCATAGTGGTGTATGAGTTTACATTCCCACCAGCAATGGAGGAGTGTTCCTCTTACTCTGCAACCTCACCAGCATGAGCTGTCACTTGTTTTGTCAATCTTAGCCATTCTGACAGGTGTAAGATGAAATCTTAAAAGTATTTTTATTTGATTTGCATTTCTCTGATGGCTAATGATGTTGAACATTTTTTTACT
The DNA here is from genome assembly GCA_001675575.1 of Neotoma lepida. Classification (NCBI taxonomy): domain Eukaryota; kingdom Metazoa; phylum Chordata; class Mammalia; order Rodentia; family Cricetidae; genus Neotoma; species Neotoma lepida. The sequence continues at coordinate 17,729 of LZPO01097384.1, read as the reverse complement.
GGTTCTCAGACATTTGAGTTTCCTTTATTGAGAATTCTCTGTTTAGATTTGTGCTTTTTGTATTTTTTTTTGTGGGGGAGGGGTTCAAGACAGGGTCTCACTATGCTTACTGTGTAGCTCTGGCTGTCCTGTAACTCATTATGTAGACCAGGCTGGCCTTGAACTCACAGAAATCCACCTATCTCTGCTTCCTGAGTGCTGGGATTAAATGCTTTCAACACTACTTCCGGCTTGGATTATCATTAATTTTTGATATCTAGTTTCTTGAGTTCTTTATATATTTTGGATATTAGTCCTCTATTGGATTGAAGTTGATAAAAATCTCTTTCCGTTCTGTAGGCTGCCATTTTATCTGAATGACAATATCCTTTGCCTTACAGAAGCTTATCAGTTTCCTGAGGTTCTATTTATTATGTTGATCCTAGTGCCTGTGCTAATGGTGTTTTGTTCAGAATTTTTTTTCCTGTGCCAATGAGTTCAAGACTATTCCCCACTTTCTCTTCTATCAGGTTCAGTGTATCTGTTTTATGTTGAGGTCTTTGGACCATCTGGAGTTGGGTTTTGTACAGGGTGATGAGTATGGGTCTATTCGAATTCTTCTACATGCAGACCTCCAGTTTGACCAGCACCATTTGTTGAAGATGCTATCTTTTTTCCAGTGTGTATTTCAGGTGTCCATAGATGTGTGGATTTATGTCTGGGTCTTCAATTTGATTCCATTGATCAGTGTGTCTTTTTATGCCAGGACCATGCTGTTTTTATTACTGTAGCTTTGTATTACAACTTGAAATCAGGAATGGTGCTATCTCCATCAGTTCTTTTATTGTTCTGGATTGTTTTAGCTGTTCTGGGTTTTTGTTTTTCCATTTGAAGCTGAGAATTGTCCTTTCAAGATCTGTGAAGAATTGTGTTGGTATTTTGATGGGGATTGCATTGAATCTGTAGATTGCTTGTGGTAGCATGGCCATTTTTACTATGTTAACTACTATGTTTACTACTGATCCATGAGCATGGGAGATCTTTTCATCTTCTAATATCTTATTTAATTTCTTTCTTCAAAGACTTGAAGTTTTCATCATACAGTTCTTTCACTTGCTTGATTAGAGTTACCCCAAGATATTTTATATTATTTGATGCTATTCTGAAAGGTGTTGTTTCCCTGATTTCTTTCTCAGTCTGTTTGTCACTTGTATATGAGAAGGATACTGATTTCTGTGAGTTAATCCAGATACTTTGCTGAAAGTGTTTATTAGCTGTAGGAGTTCTCTGGTAGAATTTTCAGGGTCACTTACGTGTACTATCATATCATCTGCAAATAAAAGTACTTTGACCTTCTTCCTTTCTGATTTGTATTCCATTGATCTCCTTCAGTTTTCTTATTATTATAGCTATGATCTTTTTTGATGTGTTCTTGGATTCAGTTTGCAAGTATTTTATTGAATATTTTTGCTTCTATGTTTATAAGGGAAATTGGTCTGTAATTCTCTTCATTGTTGGGTCTTTGTGTATTTTGAGTAGCAAGGTAACTGTGGCCTTATAAAATGAATTGGGCAATGTTCTTTCTGTTTCTATTTTCTGAAATAACTTGAGGTATATTGGCATTAAAACTTCTTTGAAATTCTGGAAGAATTCTGTGCTAAAACCATCTGGCCTTGGGTTGGGTTTTTGATTGTTTGTTTGCTTTGTTTTTTGTTTGTTTGGTTTTGGTTTTTCCAAGGCAGGGTTTTTCTATGTAGTCCTGACTGTCCTGGAACTCGGTTAGGAGACTGTTAATGACTGCTTCCTTATCACTTCCAATTAGTTTTTGTTTAAAGTATATTTTGTCACATATTAAAATGGCTATACCAGCTTAGGTCCATTAATTAGGAATATCTTTTTCCAATCCGTTACCTTGAGGTCTGTCCTTGATGTTGAGGTGTTTCTTTGCTACAGCAAAAGGATGGATCCTGTTTCTGAATCCATTGTGTTAATCTGTGTCTTTTTATTGGGGAAATGAGACCATTGATATTGAGTGATATCAATGACCAATGATTGTTGATTCCTCTTGTGTGTGTGTTCTTGTGTGTGTGTGTGTGTGTGTGTGTGTGTGTGTGTGTGTGTGTGTATGTGTGTTTTCTTTTCTTTGGACTTTGCTGGTCTGAGATTATTAATTTCTTGTGTTTTCTTAGATGTAATTAACCTCATTAGTTTGGGGTTGGAGTTTAGTTCTAGCATCTTATATAGGGCTGGATTTGTAGATAGACATTGCTTAAATTTAGTCTTATCGTGGAGTGTTTTTTTTCCGTCTATGGTGATTGGAAATTTTGCTGGGTATACTAGTCTGGGCTGGCATTTGTGGTCTCTTTAAGAGTCTGCAGGATATCTGTCTGTCCAGGACTGTCTGGGTTTTAGAGTTTCCATTGAGAAGTCAATCATAATTCTAATAGGTCTACCTTTATATGTTACTTGGTCTTTTTCCCTTGCAGTTTTAAGTATTGGTTCTTTGTTTGGTACTTTTAGTGTTTTGAGTATTATGTGTTGAGGAGACTTTCTTTGCTGGTCCAGTCTATTTGGTGTTCTGTATGCTTCTTGTACCTTTATAGGCACCTTCTTCTTTAGGTTAGGGAAATTTTCTATGATTTTGTTGTGAATATTTTCTGTGCCTTTGATGCTTCTTATCCTTCCTCTAGATCTATTATTCTTAGATTGGATTTTTTCATAGTGCCCTAGATTTTTCTGGATGTTTTGTGCCTGGAGCTTTTTAGATTTGATGTTTTCTTTGACTTATGTATTCATTTCTTTTATCATGTCTTCAATGTCTGTGATTCTGTCTTCCATCTCTTGTATTATATTGGTCAAGCTTGCCTCTGTGATTCCTGTTGAGTTCCTAATTTTTTTATTTTCCTCAGTTTGGGTTTTCTTTGTTGATTCTATTTTCATTTTCAGGTCTTCAATGGTTTTATTTATCTCCTTCCACTGTTTGTGTTTTCATAGATTCCTTTAAGGGATTTATTCATTTCCTTTTTAAGGACCTCTATCATACTCATAAAGCCTGTTTTTTGGTCTTTTTCTTGTGCTTCAGCTATGTTGGAATATTCAGGGCCTGCTCTGGTAGGGTTGCTGGGCTCTAGAGGAGACAAATTGTCCTGGCTGTTGTTGATTGTTTTTACACAGGTGTCTAGGCATCTGAGATTGGGAAGATTGTAATTCTAGGTGCTGATATCTGGTCCTGTCTTTGTGGCTGGGTGTTTTGTTCCTTGGTTTCCTCTTTCCTCTCTTGTCTTAGGAAAGTTTAGTGGCTGTGTATGGCCTATAGGAAGATCTTCTGGGGTCCTTGTAGGTATGAGCACTGGGGGTTCCAGGTAAAATGTCTTTCTCAGTATTGGGACTTCAGACTTAGGAATGGAGATGTGCTGGGGATGGTGGCTTCTCATGAGGAAGGCAGGGTGTTCCATCAGCATCTGCTTAGTCTCCTGGAATGGGGCATGGAGTGAGGAGAGACCACAGCAGAAGGTCTGCTACAGAGCTGGGGGTGTGACTGGGGGAGGGGGGGCTTGAACTTGGAAGAATGGAGGGAGAGGTGAAGATCTGCAGTCAATTTACCTGCTTCACTGCCAGGGATGGCTGATTGGTTCCTAGGGAGTGCCTGCTGGAGTTGAGTGCTGGGACAAACAATGAGTTTGGGGTGGGGTGAGGGAGGTGGGTATTTGGAGGGAGAAGATCTGTTATCCACTGGAGATGGATACAGGAGGGGAAGGGAGTCTGCAGTAGGTATTCTGCTACAGAACTGGCACTAGGACTGGGGAGTTGGTCTTGATGGAGCAGAGCGAATGGTGAAGATCTGCAGTTAGCCTAGGTAGGCTAATTCCCTGCCCAGCATAAGTATTTTGAAGTTTGTTTTTTGGACCTATTATTCACTGAACAGATAGTCCTTGACTTACAATGGTTCAACTTGAAGTTGTTTTTTTTCTAACCTTGTAGACTTTTTCGTTTATAAATGGTTATAAATATACTTTCAACTTACTTAATTTTGGACTTAATTTCTTATAGGAATCTAACCCCTTTTTAATGTATTTATAGAATTTGATATCATTTTACTGTTCTTTGTTTACAGTGGAACACATCAGCCACCCTGTGGTACATCTAATGCTGTATGTTTTCTGCTTTGGACATTTATAATTCCTTCTTTCAGTATTGAGATTACCACTATCTTTTTCTTCATTGTCCAGTTATTTGAGTAAATATAATGAGATATTAGATACAAATAATGGCTTGTTCCACACACATTTGTGAGTAGACCAAGAAGGCCATACATTGGAAGCAACATCACTTTACTTGGAGTGTTCATTTACACATCAGAGCATGTAAATTAAAGTTGGTAGAAGACCCTTATGTTGGATGTGCTGTGGGTTGAATGTATTGTCTCAATATTCATTATTGAAACTCAGTCTGTAATAGGATAGCATTTGGAGATGGAAAGTTTGGGAGGTAATTAGGGCTAGATGAAATCATGAGGGTAAGGATCTCTTTATGGGATTAAGACTCTGACAAGAAACAGGAGAAAGCATACATACCAGCATACATACACACACACTAAAAGAGAAAGCCTTAATTGAACACTGTTAAAGAAAAGTAGTGTTCATAAGTCCCAAGAAACTCTTCATAGAAAGTTTCATAAGTCCCAAGAGATGTTTCATAGATAGTCTGTAATGTTCTTCTGTTCAATTTGATATGAATCTCAAACTGCTGCAAAAACAACAACAACAACAAAAAAAAAAACAAAAAAAAACAAAACAATATTAGCCTGAGCATTTAATCCTAGCACTCAGGAGGCAGAGACAGGCAGATCTCTGTTAGTTTGAGGCTAGCCTAGTCTTCCATAGGATGGCCTGCAACATTGTTGTACCCTGTCTCAAATAAACAAACCTTAGTATTTAAACACCAGTGCCAAAATAAGAAAATGGGGGCCAGAGAGATGGCTTTGCTGATAAAGTGCTCAGTCCCAGGCTGTCCTTGTTTGTGCTGGTGAAACGGCTCAGGGGGTAAAAGCACTTGCTGCCAAGCCTGATAATCTGTGTTTAATTTGCAGAAGTCACAAGGTGAAAGGAGAGAACCAGTCCTCATAGGTTGTTCCTGACCTGCACAC
>LZPO01097384.1:0-12288 GCA_001675575.1 Neotoma lepida | reverse complement strand
CTAAAGAAGGAGTTGGATTCCCTGGAACTGGAGTTACAGACAATTGTTAGCCACCATGTGGATGCTGAGAATGGAAACCAGGTCCTTTGGAAAGACAGCCAGTCCTCTTAACCACTGAGCCATCTCTCCAGCCCTGGGTGTGATTTTAGACAGTCTCAGCCATGGGGAAGCAAAGGCAGATGAATCCTGGAGTTCACTGACCATGGAGCATACTCCTTGTCTATCTTTTCTTCTCATTGACCTTGCAGTACACACCTAATTCCAGAACTGGGAAGTGAAGGCAAGAAGACCAGCAGTTCAAGGCTAAGCTATATAGGTAGCTTGAAACCAGCCTAGGTTATACCAGACCTTATCTTAAACAAAAAGAAAAAGAAAAAAAGAGTGGGCTATTGTGGTACACACGTATAATCCCATCACTTGGGAAGCAGATGCAGGAGAGTCTCAAGTTTTGGGACAGCCTGGGCTACAAAGATTCAGGACAATCAATACCTGTTAGTATTCTGAACTGCCCCTTGGGGATCCGCCCCTTGGGGTCCTGCCCAGCCTCCTGATGTCATCTTATGTAAAGTCCCCTTTAAGAAGAAACTCCTCCCCCTTTGCTCTCCCCCCCCTCCCCACTTTGATAATAAACTTTCCACGTAGACATGTGTCTGCATGGTGTGAGTAACTCTCCATTGTTCCACACTGCAGGTGCCGCCGCCTCTGCATGGCTTGTCTCCCTCACCCACCAGGGCATCTTGGCCCAACCCACCAAGGCCTCCAGCCTTGTATCATAACAATACCTCATACTAAGAATCTATCTGAAAAAGACCAAACCATCCAAACCCAAATCATTTAAATCAAAGAAAAACTAGGAGAAAGAATTTTATTAGATTCCTAAGGATGCTTTTGTGTTCCCTACCCCATCCTCATTTTAAATAATTGAGAATATATTTGTGATAATACAAAAATAATATATCCATTGTTTGGGGGAGGGAGGGAGATATAGAAAAAAACAAGGAGGAAGATACAAACATTGCTCTCAAAATAACCACACTCAAAACTCTGGCCTGTTGGCTAATGTAAGTTTAGACACATAAAGGGATACACTAAACAGAACTCTATATCCTCCATTTCCCCCACTATTAAAATAGCCTTGAAATTGTGATTTATGGAATTGCATTTTCTATTCCAACATAAGTATTACGTAACAATTGTTTCTATAAAAGTTGCCCAGCAACGAATTTCAGATAATGTCCACAATTTTTTGTTGCTGTTGTTGTTTTTTGAGAGAAGATTTCTCTCTGTAGCTCTGGCTGTCCTGGAACTCACTATGTAGACCAGATTCATCTGTCTCTGCCTCCTGGGTGCTGGGATGAAAAGTGTGGGCCACTATGCCCCATCAAGATAATGTCCACAGTNAAGACAGGGTTTCTCTGTGTAGCTTTGGAGCCTGTCCTGGAACTCACTCTTTAGACCAGACTGGCCTCGAACTCACAGAGATCGGCCTGCCTCTGCCTCCTGAGTGCTTGAATTAAAGGCGTGCGCCACCACCGCCAGGCATGTCCACAGTTTTATTACCAGTAATCAGCATCTTATATCCAACAACTTTCCTATACCAGTATACATTCTGCAAGGTGACACTTTAGGAATGCTACTTTCTCTGACAAATACGCAGAAAGGAACTGTTCACAGTATGATTTTTATCTAAGATGCTACAACGGCATAGGAAGGCCTCCAGAAATGGTCCTTGTTATGCCCAGATCGCAGGGACCCCCAAAAGACCACCACGGAGACGGAATCCTGTATGTGAAAGCAAAGAGCCTTTATTTTCAAGCTCAGGGTCTTAGGTCTGTCTGTCCCACGCAGCGGTGAGAGCAGAGAGCCCTGAGCCCAGGCAGGGTAGGGGTTTTCATCATAGCAGAGGTTGGGGAGGGGATTTCCAGGGTTCAGGACCCTGATTGGCTCACAATTGTCTAGGGGTATCTGTAAAACAAAAATAGGTGTGTGCTAAACTCAGGGATATCTGGCCACCTTATTTAATGGTTGGAATGTTTGGGATGTTAGGTTCTTCCCCATCCCTTGGTGGATCTCTGGGTGGTGTCAGCTTTTGGCTTTTTCCGGGATCTGGGTGTTGCCTGCCAGTAAGCCTGTCACAGAAGCTGTGTCTGGGCACCTAAGTCTGTCATGGCAGCTGTGTGCTTAAGGTGTTTGGGGCCCCTCTACAGCCCTAACTTGCAGACACCTTGGAATTCAGGAGCGACAGGACTAAGCAATAAACATCTTTATGATAAAGGGCCAACATCAAAAGCAACAGAAACCTTGTAGAACAAACCACCATCACCCCAAAATGAAGCCAATTATCTATGATGATCAAGCTGCATCTTGGAGCAGGTGTAATCATCTTACAGGAAACAAAATTTGTTTTAAATATTCTTTTAGGAGAGATCAATATTGTCAGAGTAAAGGAAAAGCCATTAAACATGTGGGCATTCCCTTGGACGTAGTAGAGCTGGGGGATGTAGCTCAGTAGTAGTGCAGTCCATATCTAGCATGTACAAATAATTGTTCAACCCCTAATAATGCTGATGATGCTAAGCAGGCTTGTAATCCTAAAACTCAGGACCTGGAGGCAGGAGAATAAGACATTCAAGGCTTATAGTTGGCTACATAGGAGCCCGCTGGGCTATATGAGAATGTCTTTAAAAACAAACAAACAAAAAGATGTAGAACTCATATCTGCCAAGTGAGACAATTACGGGCCCCCTTTATATCTCACCAGCAAAATTTCTCCCTCTCTCCCTTGCACCCTCTCAGGGTTTGCACACATCCAAGATGGTGGTGGGATCAAGGCAGCGAACCAGGTCAGCTCTCCTTCCCACAATGGGCGCGGACGCCGGCTGCGCAGGCGCATTCCGGCTTCCCGGGCCGACCTTGGCGGAGCGCGCCTGCGCAGTGGGGAGCAGTTCGCGGCTGGGTTCTGGGCTGGCTGCAGTGTCGGTGTGACGGCGGCCGCAGCGGCTGTCCCAACTACGATGAGGCTTGTGCTGCTTCTCCTGGTGGCGGCGTCGGCGGTGGTCCGCAGCGAGGCCTCTGCCAACCTGGGCGGCATGCCCAGCAAGCGATTAAAGATGCAGTACGCCACGGGGCCGCTGCTCAAGTTCCAGATTTGGTGAGTACGTGCGTCGACCCCCGGCCGCCCTGCCCCGGCTTCGCGGCCTAGCCGGCTGCCTCTTGCCCGACGGGAGAGCACGGCGCCGGCGCCCTTCCGCATGGGCGGCCCGGCGTCGGGGCGCTTCCTCAGGCCGCCTCTGCCCTCGGGGCACTTCCTGTGCCCCTCCCCGGCCGCCCCTGGAGTGCTGGGCTGGGGCTGCAGGCCTTTCCGAGGCGGCCGCCTGCGAGGGCGGCAGCGCGGCGGGGCTCCGCATCACTGCGCGCCGGTAGCCCGACCGCGTTACGAGGACGCGAGGTGGAGCCCGCCGCTCCTAAAAACCGCGCCTCGGCTCTGGCTCCGCGGCTCCCGCACGCCTCCCCGGCAGCTTTCTGCTTTGAAAGGTCTTGTGCATTCCTAGAAAAAGGAAGGGAACCGGTCAGTTCTCGACGCCACCTAGTAATTGACTTTGTTGTTGAAGCAGGACAGGGATCCATTTTACTAAGGTGACAAGGGTTGGGGAAGCTTTGAAAAGCGCCGATTTAAAAAAAAAAAAAATCACAAAGCCGGAGAAAGTGAAACCTCAAAAGATGGTGTTTACTCGGGATGGGATGTCAGATTAGTGATTCTTTTCAGAATCTGGGTACTTTGTAGTATTGTTATTGGCCAGACTCTATTTAAAGCCGACTTCTCAAAACGTGTACCAGTTAATCTTAAGCTTGGATTTTTACTTAATTGTTTTGCTAAATCACTGAAGACGAGGCGAAAATTTAAAGTAAAAGATCATTTAAACCAGAAAGTAAGTCGTGGGGGGAGGCTTTAAGTTTGTCGTAGAAATTTGGTGATTTCTTTTTGGTTACAAACAAAATTTAATTCCCTGCGAACTTGACTGTATGCACGGATTTATCGCATCACAGATCGCTGCTGTTCCACTGACCTCTACACCCACAGCCTCTCATACTTTTTTTCTTTTTCTTTTCTTTTTTTTTTTTTTTAAGAAAGTGGTAGCTGTTTTACCAGCTGACAAAGATGGCTAACGATTAACTGTGATGGTTAGGATTTAATTAGGTTTTAAAAGACTGAAGTATTCAACTCAATGCAATATTTCTATATCTCCTGAGCTCTTATTTGAACTCACGCTTTTTCAAAGTACTTTTTTGTGTGTACCTTTGCTTGCATTGGAGTTCTTTAATATTATGTGTATAAATATATTAGTATGTGTGTGTCTGTCAGTCTGTCACACAATGCCCATGGAGAAATCAGAGGACAGCTTGCAGGAGTTGGTTCTCTCTTTCCACCATGTTGGCCTGGGCCATTGAACTCAGGTTCAGTTTCCAAATCTCTCTGATACATTATTTATTTGGATTCTTGTTACAACTTTACTATGTGCATTTCCCTTAAGATTTCCAAAAGAATAAATATATTGGTGATAACTGTAATCTCAACAGTCAGGAGGATCAAATACTCAAGATCATCCCTGGCTACACAGATCAAAGCCAACCTGAGCTACCCCAGTCCCTGTCTCAAGACAAAACGACAAAACCCACCCAAAACAACAGCAACAACTGGAAGGAATGGCAAGCAGGCACTAAAGGTTTTAAAAACCTCATAGTTGCTTTTGTTGTGTTTTTGATGACTAGTATTTTTTTGTAATTTAGGTTCAGACTTTAAAATGTCAAATAAGTTTGTTTTGACGTCATCGTAAGCCCTTTGTTGTTTTAGAATATATACATTAGAAATAACTTTATTATAATACCCGACCAAGTTGTTAAATATAGCTTTCTGCTCTCCCCCTAGAGATTAATCTATTCATAGTAAGTGGATAGTAGGCTTCTGGTTTTGATAGACTCTTAAACATTTACTTGCAAGTTTGTGAAGGGAGAAATTTCAGTGCCATAAAACTGGTTTTTTTTTTTTTTTTAAACTTACCTGTACTAAAGAAGTTCATTTCAATTGCTTTTTGTGTTTTATACTTATTGTAAGTACTTTTTCATAAATAGTTGTAGCTCAGTATCCCTGTCTTCTGGTTACCACCTCTGCAGTTGCTAGTAGGACAAAACTGCAACACAGTGTATAATGGAATTGAATGTGGAAGGGATGAAGCTTCGGAAGGAGCTCTGTGTTTTTGTCCCCTCCCAACAAGTGTTCGTTCAGCACCTGTTGCGGCCGTAGCTAAAGATTTCACAGCGCTCCAGATAGGGCCATTCAGGAAACTTCCAAAAAATGCTACCATTTTGTTCTCTGTATCTGAGTTCTATTGGATCTCTGTATTGGTTTGTTATGTTAGTTGATTGAGCAGTAGAGTTATATATTTTTGGTGTCAATGATTTCATACTGAGTATTTGGATGTTTAAATACGGAATGTTAAAAAGCAAGTTCTCTAGTCAGACCTTGGCCTAAAGTTCTGTCTCACTTTCCCTCCTTTGACTTATGGTCACTGTATTTTGGGAGCTGCCCATAGACATGATGGGTCTTTATTTTCTTTTACATGTAATTTAACATCCACTCAGATCTACAGTTCCTACAGTTTAAAGAGGTGACTGACTATAAGTCTTTACAGTTAATATTCCCTTGAGCATTAGACAGTTGAATTACTGAAAATAGTAGATTAAATAAATTAAGGTTTCAGAACATTAGAGTATGCTGATTTTTTCAAATTAGCAATTTAATTATCCACTACTATAATTCTAGGATAGCAAGCTTCTGCCTGCAGTTTTATGAGATGAGTGAAGCAGGTATTAGGAAAGTAGATTTTTATTTAAAAGTATGCTGTCTCAGCCTTTCCTTTCATAGTACAGTATAAAGAAATGGACTAATACTGAGGGAGCTGGAGCGATGCTCAGCAGTTAAGAGCTTGCAGCCTCAAGTTCCCAGCACCCTTGTCAGGTAGTTCACAACTTCCGGTAACTCCACCTCCAGGGTGTGTGATGCCTGACTCCCAGAGACACCTGCTTGTACTCTTCCCTTCTCCACAAAAATACATAATTTAAGAATCTTTTTAAAAAGACCAAAACTGATTTATATGTTGATACTGATCAAGATTAGTAAAATGCTGAATTGGAGACATTGTGGGTCATATTGGTTAATCGACGCTTGGTATTTACATAGTTAAACTACTGTTTTACCTACTCTTTGCAGGTATATTATGTTATGCACAGAATTCAATTCTGTGCTCTTGTGGTTTTTATAGGCAAGAGCAAACTAGCACATAAAATTGCAATTCTGCTAAGTGTTAGGGAAAGTATTGCTGATAGGAGAGTGCCAGTCTGGGATCAGGAAGGCTTCCTTGAAGAAGTGAAAGTTCACTTGTATGTGGGGGGAGTGTCATTCCTCCTCAGGAGCCCCATCTTGTTTTTTTGAGAGAAGGTCTTGGGACCTGGCATACACCATTACACCTGGCTTTTTTGTTGTTGTTAGTGCTAGGGATTGAACTCAGGTCTCTATACTTGCTTGGCAGCAAGCACTTTCAAAAATGGAGTCATCTCCTCACCCCTTGAACAGAAATCTAATGATGAGATCTGTTTCTGTGGGGCTTACTGAACTGTGGTCTTATTGAAAGAAAATACACTTTGCACGAGAAGCCCAAGGCTTTTATTGACTTTAGAGAATGCATAGCATAGACCCTTGAGGTTTCAGCTAGCCTCAGAGAGGCCACCTAATGTTATTGTGGAAAATTTTTTTTAGACGACAAGAATGGAAGGGAATATGTTTAGGAGAGAAAGGGCTTTTTTAGAGTTGTCTGTAGGAGAATGTTTTGCCCAGTCTCGCTCTGCTCTCGCGGCCGCTCAGACCCAAGTAAACACACAGAGGCTTATATTGTTTTCAAACTATGGCCTAATGGCTCAGGTTTCTCATTAGCTAGCTCTTACATCTTAAATTAACCCATTTCTATAAATCTATACATGCCACATGGCTTGTGGCCTTTTAGTACACTCACATCTTGCTTTTTCTGGTGGTGGCTAGCAGCGTCTGCTCAGCTCTGCTTTCTTCTTTCTCTCTCTCTAGTTAGAATGTCCCGCCTAACCTTATTCTGCCTCACAATTGGCCAAACAGCTTTATTTATCAACCAATCAGAGCAACACATATTCACAGCATGCAGAATGATATCCCCATCATTTCCTCTTTTCTTTCTATTTAAAAGGAAGGTTTTAACATCAACATAGTAAAATTACATATAGCAAAACAGTTATCAAGAATTACAGTTACAATATCTAGTCTATTTATATTTGGCAAATTTAAAGAAAATATTCTATCCTATATTTGTGAGTCTAAGGTTTCATATCTAACTTATCTTTTATCACAACCAAGGAAAATTATAACTATCTAGTCTTCAACTACATCAAAGACCTCAGAAGGATATAATATTACCTAAGTTAACAGGAAATGCATTGTAAGCAACTTCCAAAATATAGAATGACAGAGACACCTGTTTGCCTGGACAGTCACCCAAAATTCCTCTGCAGTGTTGGGGCATCCAGTCTTCAGCCTATAGACCTAGAGTCTCTCAGCCGCTTTTCTCGTGTTCTATAGAATGTCCTGCCGGACCTGGACAAAACTTTCTCCTACAGTTGTCCAACTGAGAGGTGATGGAACTCGGAATAAAAGGTAGTGGAAATACAAAGAGGTTAGAGAAGACTTCAAGAGGTAGATAATTTAGCAGCATGAGGTGGAGAATTTCAGTTGGCCCTCTATCTGTGAGATCCATATCCATGGATTTTGGCAATCTCAGATTGAAAATATCTGCAGAGGGTGGTGTATTGCACTGTACTGGCATTCTCCAAATAGCAGAATACACAACTATTCCACAGTGTTGAGTATTAAAGTAACCTGTAGATGCTTTCATGCACACAGGAAAATGTGTGGAGGGTGTATGCAAATGCTGTGCCATTTTGTATTAGATCTAGATGAGCACCTGCCACTGAGCTCCCCAGTGGACTCCACAGATACAGTGGAGAGAGGCAAGGTGCAGGATGAGAGTTGTCAAGATGCTGAGCTGTGAAGTGATGAGTGTGGTATGTGCTCTCTGAGCTGTCTCTCCAGCCTGCAGGTCAGCTTCTAGTGTAGACTCTTATTTTGAGTCTTTTGGTTACTGTTTCTGCTCTTTCATTTTGACTTTCCCCTCTACAGTCTTTGAGGTCTTTTCTTTCTTTTTGTTGTCTTGTTTTGTTTTGTTTTTTGAGATAGGGTCTCCAGTCTATCACTCCCTATCCTGGAACTCGATGAAGATTAGGCTGGCCTTGAACTCACACAGACCCAGTTTTTGTTTTGTATTTTATTTTTTCTTTCTTTCTTTTTTTTTTTTAAGAGAAATAGTTTTGGCTATCAAGACTTATTCATTAAAGAGCTGTTAAAGTGTTGCCAATGGTAGACTTTTGTCTGTTAAAAAAACTAAATAGGTGGAACTTGTTCTGATCTGCTATAGTTGGTCCTGTGATGCCTGTTCTCCCCAGCCCTTTGCTGGAGTGTAGATGATGGTTCCAGTCTGGTAGGTTGTTACCCAACTGGCCTCTGCTTAGCTCAGAGTGGTTGTATGTGGGACATGCTGTGTTCTTGGCCTCCATGCCACCTAATCAAGCTTCCAGATTTCGTTGTACCACTATTGTTATTCCTGTTCACCTCAGACCCTGATGTGCCTGTACTGCTTCAATCTCACCAGCATTTCTCTTTTTAAACATCTGGGGCTGGAGAGATGGTTCAGTTGCTAAGACTTCTGGCTTGCTTTTCCAGAGGTCCTGAGTGTAACAAGTCTTTATCTGTCCTGCCAGCCAGCTCCCAAATAATGACACGGAGACTTATATTAATTATGAAAGCTCATCCTATAGCTTAGGCTTGTTCCTAAGTAGCTCTTATATTTTAAATTAACCCATATTTTTTAATCTATGTTTTGGTATGGGGCTTTTTACCTTTCTTTCATTCTGTACCTCTGACTTGTTCTGCGTCTCCTGGTGTCTCCTGTGCATCTAAATTCCTCTTCCTGTCTCTCTGTGCCCAGAAGTCCCACCTATATATACCTCCTGCCTCGCTATTGGCAATTAAGCTCTTTATTAAACCAATCAGAAGGCATCTTGGCAAAGGCACATCTTTACAATGTAAACAAATATTCCACACTGTTTCCCCCATTTTGTCTAATTAAAAAGGAAAAGTTTTTAACTTTAACATAGTAAAATTATATGCAATAAGAACAATTATCAGGTAAGAATTACATTCACAATTTCTAGTCCATTTGTATTTAGCATATTCAGAGAAAATACTCTTATCCATCTTGATGAATTTAGTTTTATACATAAGCCATTTTCTATCATAACTTGTATTACCATCCTAAAGCTATCTTTTTAGACCTCAAAACATATTCTTAGATAAACAACTTAAACCTTTATGTTTATCAACCTTATAAACTTTATACTTCTTTTGTGAGTTTTCTAATTTGGTAACAAGAAAAATTGTAACTATAACTATTTCGTCTTCAACTCCATCAGAGACCCAAGAAGGATATATTACCTGAGTAAACAGGAAATGTAAAGCAAGCAACTTCCAAAACTATAGAAATGACAGAGACACCTGGTGCCTGAACAGTCACCCAGTTTCTCTGTAACGTTGGGGCATCCATCTTCAACCTACAGGCCTAGAATATCTGACAGACTTTTCTGTAAAGCAGGAAGTTTGAAGGACTGTCCTATCTTGTCTTGACAAAGTTTGGCAGTCACTTTCTTTTGTGTCTGGCTTGTCCAGTTTGGACAGCATGCTGTCAGCAGTCAAGGCAAGGACACTTTCTTGCCCAAATGGCTAGCTTTGTCCTATTGAAATCAAACTCTATATGGAGTTTCTTTGATGCCTATCATCTTATTTTGAAGTAAATTGGTACTACCAGGAGCAGATGAGTCTTACTGTCATGAAAAGCCTTATGTTATTAAAAACATTTTAAATGTTATATTCTGTAGGTCTTTGAAGTGTTTGAAGAGCATCTATCTAAAATATATTTCTGTGTGATCTTGAAAACATACCTATCTGACTACAAGTTTGATTGTTATAGATGATTAACTACTACCCTGCATTTCTTAATTATCCTAAATAGTTTATAATAATAGCTTTTAAGGACTAGAACTTTGCATTACATTTTTAGCACATTTTGTACTGCTCACAAGTTTTCTCATGTTTCATGCACCGTCTGATATGGACCTTAGATGTCAACACTGTCTTACCCATTGAATGAAGCAATTTCATTGGTGGAAACTGTTGAAGTTAATCTATGAAAAACGATATAATTCCATGAACCCATAAAGCATTGCAGTTACATTGTATTTTAGTCATTTGAATAGTCTTTGTCTTCAAGTTCCTGGTGTAGCACAAATATAATTGGTTTTATAATAAAAACCCAGAGCCAGATATTGGGGTAAATGCTGAAAGATCAGAGGAAACAAGCATAGCCTCTTCTCACCTCACCAGCTCCTCAGCTGAAAGCAGAAGAACCTGTCTCCATGAATCCTCCTGAGTCCTCAGCTGAAAGGACTGAGTTCCCCCCTCCTCTCGCCTTATTTGCTTTCCCTTACTCCTGGCACTGATAAACTCTACAAGAGATCTGCCTTACCATCTACAGAATTTCTGCCTTCTTCTCTTCTCCCTGGCTATGCAGCTCTCTCTACCATTTACAAAAAAATGCCTTGTTCTTTCTCTCTTGGCCACGCGATTCTGCCACTCTGGGCAGGAATCCTGTTTTACCTTTCACTCCACCTGGATATGCAAAAACTTCCATTGTTCTCAGTCAGTGGCTTTGGAAAGCCACTAGGCCTGAAGGCAAGGGATGGCCTGAGCTTCATTTGCACAAGAAACAAAGCTACACATCTACCGTCTGCTTGTCTCTAGGCACTGTGTTAGGTATACAGTGGATCAGTGCCTGAGAAGCTTAGCTGTTTGCCAAAAATGGTCTGGAAGTATTTGGGCACACAAGAATTTCATAGCAGAAAACAGCCGAAATATTAAAAACTGGATAACACCAAATATTCCATGATAAATGGCTTCCTCTAGAAAAATTCCTTAAAATTTCTAGGTATAGCTTTAATATCCAGCTGAATCTCTATAATATATTCTTGCAGCCCACAAGAATATGCCTTTCTCCGCCCAGCCATATCATTTCCTGTCTCAACCTTCTTAGTGCTGGGATTAATGGTGTGTGTGCTTCCCAAATCCTTGGAGCAAAGGCATGAGGTCCCAAATGCTGGGATTAAAAGTGTGTGCCTAAAACCACTGCCTAGATCTGTTTCTCTTTTAGACTGGATTAATCTCGTTTAGTCCAGGGTGGTTTTGAACTCACAGAGATTCAGATGGATCTCTGCCTCCTGAGTGCTAGTATTGAGGTGTGTACCACCACTGCCTGGCCTCTATGTTTAATCTGGTGGCTGCTCTGTCCTCTGATCTTCAGGCAAATTTTATTTGTTAAGAGTACAAACAAAATATCACCATATCCTGGTGCTTTTAGATATACCCTTGCTCAGAAAAAAGGAGAGAAACCTATGAAACTGATATACTTCCAGAAGTATTTACCCATAATTTATCAGATATTCCTAATGAGATGGAAGATACAGATGACTTTTGATGATTCTGGAAATGATTCTACCAATTCTACTGACAGTGAAATTATTAGACCTGTAAGGAAGCACAAGGTGGCGATGCTTTCAAGTGATTATGACACAGATGAAGCTACTGATAATAGTTGGTTTGAAATTGACACACCACCATGCTTACAGATGTTTGAAGGTCATGCTAGAGTTACTACATTTCCGTCTTTGTATGACTCTGTACCCTCTGTGACCAATCTCTCTTTTGGTGATGAATTGTTTGAGATGTTGTGCAAAGAACTGTCCAACTATCATGATCAAACCTCAGTGAAATGCAAAACATCATCTACAACACTAAAGTGGTCTCTGTTTACACAGAAGGACATCAAGAAATTCCTTGGCCTAATTATTCTGATGGATCAAACAAGAAAAGATAGCTTGGAAGACTATTAGTCAACAGATCCTGTTGCGTTCATATACGTAAATAAATAAATAAATAAATCCTAAAAAAATCCCTCTGTTGAGATATAGAAACTCAGGAATGGAGTACTTTGTCGTAGGTGCTTTCTTTTCCACTTTGCAGAGGTGAAAGATGACTGTCCAGTT
>LZPO01097383.1:85752-97692 GCA_001675575.1 Neotoma lepida | reverse complement strand
ACTACATTAGACATAGAGGCCAGATAGTGGTAGCACCCACCCTTAATCCTATCACTCGGGAGGCAGAGATCTGTCTGGATCTCTGTGAGTTCAAGGCCACACTGGAAACAGAGGCAGGCAGTGGTGGCACACACCTTTAATCCCAGTACTGGGAAGCACACACACACCTTTAATTCCAGGAAGTGATGTCTGGGCAGAGAAAGGTATATATGGCATGAAGAAACAGGAACTCTATTTTTTTATTTCTTTTTTTATTAAGAAATTTTTTATTCATTTTACATATCAATCACAGATCCCCCTCTTCCCTCCTCCCACCCCTTCACCCATCTCCCATTCCATCCTACAAGAAGGTAAGGCCTCCCATGGCACTCTCTTTAGACTGAGGATTTCATAATGGTAAGAACTTGTGGCTGGCTTACTCTGCTTCTCTGATCTTTCAGCTTTCACCCCAATATCTGGCTCTGGGTTTTTTATTCAAAGACTATCTAAGATTCGAACAAGAAAGCACTTCTGTCTTTCTTTCCAATGTGATTCTGGGACATGTTTACAATCATAGTTTTTAATACAGTATCATTTTGCAACTTTTATTTTAATGAAATAGTGCTCATTTTAAGCAATNGGGAGAAGAATGAGCGACATTAATTCTATTCTAATATATGGTTCCAGCTCTGTCTGTTGATCTGTCTCTTTAATTTTGTTCCTGTACTTTGTGAGCCAAAACTTCCACCCCTTTTGGTTTACAAACTCATAATTTAAATAGGACACATAACCCAGCTTCTAACTTTGAGTTTTGGAGAGTTCCAAAAATCAGTGAATTCATATCACAAGAAGTAACAGATTTTTTTTTCTTAACACCCCAAATCATCTGAAATTAATGTTTGTTTCTTGAACTTATATTTCTTTCAGTTTACTGTTTCACTTTTATCCNAGATGATTCATACTTTGTTCATCTTCAGAATAAGGATCCATATGAATTTTCTTAGCTTTGATATGAGGCTAAGGAAAATCTTAATAATTTTCACACACACACACACACACACACACAAACACATACACACTTCACAACTAATTCCTATGCAGCAATCTTGAATATGGTCCTGACCCTTGATTATGATAACCATACTCTCACCAGAAGGAAATGAATCGAGACCCTGATTTTGTGTCCTGAACTGAACTCTTCAATGTTTGATTTTTCAGCATCCTCCTCTGGCTTTTTTTGATGAAAATTTGAGAAATGATCTCTGAGTTCTTCTGGGAGTTTCTTGATGTGATGATAGAAACACACTTAAGCAAAGACTTCTTCTGGTGCTTTCCCTAAGGCTGGCAGCCCTGAGGAGCATATCNTATGTAGTTATTGTAAATTGTAATATAAATGTTTTCTTTTTTATATAAAGGGAATATTAAACAATTTAAAAACATTTATATTAAAACCCCTCTTTTAAAATTTCACTTTGTTGCATTTAGGATTTTGATAAGCCAAAGGCTTTTCTCTATCTCTCTCTCTCTCTCTCTCTTTTGGCAAATTGTTTATATATTTTTTTTATTAAATTTTTTCATTTATTTCACATACCAACCACAGTTTCTCCTCCCTCCTCTCTTCCTATTCCCTGCCGCCACCTCTCATCTACCCCCCCCATCCACTCCTCCTTTGTTCAGAAAGCGGCAGGCCTCCCATGTGAGTCAACAAAGCATGTCATATCATGTTAAGGCAGGACCAAGCCCCTCCCCCTGCATCAAGGCTGGGAGAGGCATCCCTGCATGTCAAATAGGTTCCAAAAAACCAGNTTGTTCCTCCACCATGATCTTGAACCCCCTGCTCATACAATCCCTCCTACTTCTCTTCAGCTGGACTCTAGGAGCTTTGCCTAGTGCTTGGCTGTGGATCTCTATATCTGCTTCCATCAGTTACTGGATGAAGGCTCTCTGTTGACAATTAGGGTAGTCACCTATCTGATTACAGGAGAAGGCCAGTCCATGGACTCTCTCCACTNTGGCTAGGAGTCTTAGCTGGAGTCAATCTTGTGGATTCCCNGGAGTTTCTCCAGCACCAAGTTTCTCCCTAACCCACAAATGGTTCCCTCCATCAAGATATCTCTTTCATTACTCTCCCCTTTTGTCCAGCCCCCAACGTGACCAACCTGATCACTCCTGTTTCCCTCCCCCATCTGCTGCTATCCTCCACTCCCCGACCCCCAATTTACCCCAGGAGATCTCATGAATTTCCCCTTCCCAGGGAAATTCATGCATCCCTCTTCGGGTCTCTTTGTTACCTAGCTTCGCTGGGGCTGTGGATTGTAGCCTGATTATCCTTTAATTTACATTTAATATCAACCTATGACTGAGTACATATCATGTTTGTGTCTCTCTGGGTTTTCTCACTTAGGATGATCTTCTCTAATTCCATCTATTTGCCTGCAAATTTCATGATGTCAGTGTTTTTACTGCTGAGTAATACTCCATTGTGTAAATGTACCACATTTTCTTTATCCATTCTTCAGTTGACAGGCATCTAGGTTGTTTCCAGGTTCTGGCTATTATGAACAATGCTGCTAAGAACATAGTTGAGCAAGTGTTCTTGTGGTATGATTAAGCATCCTTTGGGTATATGCTCAAGAGTGGTAGTGTTGGGTCTTGAGGCCAATTGATTCCCAATTTTCTGAAAAATGGCCATATTGATTTCACAAGTGGCTGTACAAGANTGCACTCCCACCAGCAGTGGAGGAGTGTTTCCTTACTCCACATCCTCTCCAGCATAGGATGTCATTAGCGGTTTTGATCTTAGCTGTTNTGACAGGTGTTAGATTGTATCTCAGAGTTGCTTTGATTTGCATTTCCCTGATAGCTAAGGATGTTGAACAATTCCTTAAGTGTTTCTTGGCCATTTGCGATTCTTCTGTTAAGAATTCTCCGTTTAAATCTGTACCCCATTTATAATTCGATTATTTGGTATTTTGATGTCTAGTTTCTTGAGTTCTTTATATATTTTGGAGATCAGTCCTCTGTCAGGGATGTGGGGTTGGTGAAGATCTTTTCCCATTCTGTAGGCTGCTGTTTGTCTTATTGACAGTTTCCTTTGCCTTACAGAAACTTTTCAGTTTCAGGAGGTCCGATTTATTAATTGTTGATCTTAGTATCCGTGCTACTGGTGTTACATTCAAGAAGTTGTCTCCTGTGTCAATGTGCTCAAGGCTACTTCCCACTTTCTCTTCTATCAAGTTCAGTGCAACTAGATTTATGTTCAGTTCTGTGATCCACTTGGATTTGAGTTTTGTGCAGGGCAATAGATATTGATATTTTTGGATGTGAACATCCAGTTATGCCAGCTTTTTTTTTCCATTGTACAAGTTTGACTTTGTTGTTAAAAATCAAGTGTTCATAAGTATTTACATTCATGGATTTATATCAGTGTCTTTGATTCAATTCCATTCACCCATTCATCTTCTGAAGAGAAGTAGGAGGGATTGTATGAGCAGGGGGTTCAAGATCATGGTGGAGGAACAAGCTGGTGTCTGTATTTATGGCAATAACATGTTTTTTATTACTATAGTTCCATAGCAGAGCTCCAAGTCAGGGATGTGATACTTCTGGAAGTTCCTTTATTATACAGGATTATTCTTGGATTTTTTGTTTTTCCATATGAAATTGAGTATTTTTCTTTTAAGATCTGTGAAGAATTGTGTTGGAATTTTGATAAGAATTGCNTTGAATATGTAGATTCCTTTTGGTAAGATTGCCATTTTTACTATGTTAATCCTACCTATCCAAGACTATGGGAGTTCTTTCCATTTTCTGATATCTTCTTTAATTTCTTTCTTCAAAGATTTAAAGTTCTTGCCATACAGGTCTTTCACTTGTTTGGTTAGAGTTACCCCTAGATATTTTATGTTATTTGTGGCTATTGGAAAGGGTGTTGTTTCTCTGATTTCTTTTTCAGTCCATTTATCATTTGTATATAGAAGGGCTTCTGATTTTTTTCAGTTAATCTTATATCCAGCCACATTACTGAAAGTGTTTATCACCTGCAAGAGTTCCCTGGTAGAAATTTTAGGGTTACTTATGTATACTATCATATCACTGCAAATAGTGAAATTTTGACTTCTTCCTTTTCAATTTGTATTCCCTTGATCTTCTTTTGTTGCCTTATTGCTCTAGCTAGAACTTTGAGTACTATATTGAATAGGTATGGAAAGAGTGGGTACTCTTGTCTTGTTCCTGATTTTAGTGGAATTGCTTTGAATTTCTCTCCATTTAATTTGATATTGGCTCTCAGTTTGCTCTATATTGCTTTTATTATGTTTAGATATGTTCCTTGTATCCCTGNTCTCTCCAGAACCATTAGCATGAAGAGGAGTTGGATTTTGTCAAAGACATTTTTAGCATCTAATGAAATGATCATGTGGTTTTTTTCTTTCAGTCTGTTTATGTGCTTGATTACATTGACAGATTTTCATATGTTGAACCATCTCTGAATCTCTGGGTGAAGCCTACTTGATCATAGTGGATGATTTTAAATGTGTTCTTGGATTCAGTCTGCCAGTATTTCATTGAGTATTTTTGCATCAATGTTCATAAGGGAGATCGGTCTGTAATTCTCTTTCTTTGTTGTAGCTTTGTGTGGTTTGGCTCTCAGGATAATTATAGCCTCATAAAAAGAGTTTGGCAGTGTTCCTTCTGCTTCTATTGTGTGGAACAATTTGATGAGTATTGGTTATTTGCTCTTCTTTGAATCTCTGGTAGAATTCTTAAACTATGGTACTTAAACCATCTGGCCTTGGGCATTTTTTATTTTTTTGGTTCGGAGATTTTTAATGACTGCTTCTATTTCCTTAGGGGCTTTAGGTCTATTTAAATTTTTTATCTTGTCTTGATTTAATTTGGGTATGTGATATCTATCAAGAAAATTGTCCATTTCTTTTAGAATTTCCAATTTTCTGGAGTACAGATTTTTGAAATATGACCTAATGATTCTCTGGATTTCCTCAGTGTCTGATATGTCCCCCTTTTTGCTTCTGATTTTGTTGATTTTGATAGTGTCTCTCTGCCTTTTGGTTAGTTTGGATAAGGGTTTATCTATCTTGTTGATTCTCTTGTTTCATAGATAGTATTATTCTCTTTTTTTCTGATTTTTTTTTTCAGCACAGAGTTTGATTATTTCCTGCATCTACACCTCTTGGGTGAATTTGCTTCTTTTTGTTCTAGAGCTTTCAGGTGTGATGTTAATTCATTACTAGTGTGGGATTTCTNCAAATTCTTTGTGTAGGCACTTAGTGCCATGAACTTTCTTCTTAGCCCTGATTTCATAGTGTCCCATAAGTTTGGGTATGTTATAGATACATTTTCATTGAATTCTAAGGAATCTTTTATTTTCTTTATTTCTTCCTTTATTAAGTGGTGATTCAGTTGAGATTTATTCTGAAATTTGTGTTTTTGTTGAATTCTAATTTTATCCCATGATGATCAGATAAGATAAAATAGGTTATTCCATTTTCTTATATTAATTGAGATTTGTTTTATGACTGAGTATGTGGTCAGTTTTAGAGAAGGTTCTATGAGATGCTGAGAAGAAAGTATATTCTTTTGTGTTTAAGTGAAATGTTCTGTAAATGTCTCTTAAGACAATTTGGTTCATAACATCTGCTAGTTCCCTTGTTTCTCTGTTAAGTTTCTGTCTGGCAGACCTGTCCATTGGTGAGAGTGGGATATTAAAGTCTCCCACTATTAATGTGTGAAATTTGATGTGTAGTTTAAGCTTTAGTAAGGTTTCTTTTACAAATGTGGGTGACCTTGTATTTGGGGCATAAATGTTCAGAATTGAGACTTCATCTTAATGGATTTTTCCTTCAATGAATATGAAATGTTCTTCTCCATCTCATTTGATGAACTTTAGTGTGAAGTCTATTTTGTTAGGTATTAGGATAGCTACACTGGCTTTCCTCTTAGGTCCANTTGATTGGAAAGTATTTTCCCAACTCTTTACTCCAAGGTAATGTCTGTCTTTAAAGTTGAGGTGTGTTTCTTGTATGCAGCAGAAGGATGGATCCTGTTTTTGTATCCATTCTTTTAGCCTGTGTCTTTTATTGGCAAATTGAGTCCATTGATATTAAGCAATGTTAGTGACCAGTGATTGTTAACTCCTGTTATTTTTTGTTGTTGTTGTTTGTGGTGGTAGTAGTGCCTGTGTTTCCCTTCTTTGGGTTTTCCTGATGTGAGATTATCTATTGCCTGTGTTTTCGTGGGTGCAGATAACATCCTTGTGTTGGAGTTTTCTTTATATTGCTTTCTGTAGAGCTGGATTTGTGGATAGGCATGGAATATCTTGTTTTCTCTGTCTATGGAGATTGAAAATTTTCCTNGGTATAGTAGTCTGGGCTGGCATCTATGGTCCCTTAATGTCTGCAAAACATCTGTTGAGGACCTTTTGATCATCAGAGTCTCCATTGAGAAGTCGGGTGTAATTCTGATAGGTCTGCCTTTATATGTTACTTGGTTTTGGTTTTTTATTTGTTTGTTTTTTGTTTTTCTTTGCAGCTCTTAATATTGTTTCTTTATTCTATATGTTTAGTGTTTTGATTATTATGCAGTGAGCAATTTTTTTTTGGTCCACCCTGTTTGTTGTTCTGTAAGCTTCTTGTACCTTTCTAGACATGTCCTTTTTTAGATTAAGATAGTTCTCTTCCGTGATTTTGTTAAAAATGGTTTCTGTGACTTTGGCTGGGATTCTTCTCCTTCTATCCCTATTATTCTTAGGTTTGGTCTTTTCATGGTGTCCCAGATATCCTCAATGGTTTGTGTTAGGAATTTATTGGATTCAATATTTTCTTTGACTTATGAATCTATTTCCTCTATTATATCTTCAACACCTGAGATTCTTTTCCATCTCTTGTATTCTGTTGGTGATGCTTGCATCTGTAGATCCTGTTTGCTTCCCCAAATTTTCCATTTCCAGAATTTCCTTGATTTTTGTTTCCTTGTTGTTTCTATTTCAATTTTCAAGTCTTGAACTGCTTCCTTCACCTGTTTGTTTTTTTTTTTTTTTTTTTTTTTTTTTTTTTCAGTTTTCTTTAAGGGACGTATTGATTTCTTTCGATTTTTTGTTTGTCTTTTCCTCGATTTTTTTAAGGGAATTTTACTTAAAAATTTTTAAGGGAATCTGTAAGGGCCTCTATCATCTCCATAAAGTTACTTTTAAGGTCATTTTCTTGTGTTTTAGCTGCATTGGAATGTTCAGGTCCTACTTTTTTAGGATCACCAGGTTCTGGTGGTGCCATCTTGCTTTTTCAGTTGGTTGAACATATTCTTACACTGGCGTTTACTCATTCATTGGTCAAACTGATGTGGGTTGTGCTTGTGCCTGTTCTTCCAACTGGTAATGGTTTGAACCTGAGCCTATGTAATCTGCTGGGGTTGCAGGGGAGGGCTGGCCATGGAGANGATGTTCAGGTGTGTAGGGTTGGGTGGCAGAGTGGGTCTTGAGGGACATAGTCCAGTGGGTGGCAGGGGTGGTGGTGCATCTTGGAGGCAGGTCTCTCACCTGTTTGCAGGCTGGTGGAGACTGTATCAGAGCCAAATTACTTATATCTTAATTTAAAAAATATAACTATTTTACTTTGCTATTTGATACATTTATATAATAATATTTTACCATAATGAACATTCTCCTATCAAATATGATGGTCAATGCAACTTAGAAAATAGCCTGATAATATTTCAAGTTCAAAAATATCTAGTTAGGAGTGTACTTTTATAAGATCATATTCCTCAATTTATTCATAAAATTCGTATCATAAAATTCATATTCATAAAATACTATGAACACCTCAAATATTAAAGTATTAGATAATCTGCTTAGTAATTTTGGTAAAATTTGATAAATAAACCTATCCAAACCTTTAAAAGTAGCAGCTTTAAAATATTTATTATAATGTAAGATGGCTATTTTTGGTTATCAACCTGAATACAGCTAAAATTACCTAAAATCTAAGTGGGTGAATACACCTGTGAGGGATTTTTTTCCNCCTGAATTAAATCATCTGAAGTGAGAAGACCCTCATTAATCTGGATCTTTTGAGGTGGGAATATCCACCTTTAATCTTGGTCATACCTACTGTTGGCAGCCTATATAAAGGACATGGAAGAAGGGAGCTTACTCTCTTTACCTGATTGCTCTCACTTTTGCTGGCAAGTCCATTCTTTCCCTGGCATTAAAGCCTACTTTTTGGGGATTTCAGCATATACTAAAGATAAGCTAAGACATAAAGCTTTATGGACTGAATAACTACTTGATTCTTTCACCTTCCATTGGTAGAAACCCATTGTTGCACTAACTAGAATTGATATATCCATATGTAGAGATATCTATCTATCTATCTATCTATCTATCTATCTATCTATCTATCTATCTCAGTTTCATTCTTCTAGAAAAAATTGATTAATACAAAATGTATTATAATCTTAAATTTTGGTAAGTCACAAATAATAAATCTTTCTTTTAATTGGCTTATATTCTGACATACTTCTTTTTAGTTTAGTGTTGTTGTTTTACATATATATGCTTTATATAGACACACTGATGGAATGTTTTGGTTGTACAAGATGAATGAGAAACAATATTTCTGTATTATATACAATCTACCAAAGTGGATGGTTGGAATACAAACTGTATTGAGTCTTGATCCATATTCCCTAAGCAAACGTATTCATTTAAAAAAAAAAACAGAATTAGGAGATCTCTAAGCCTCCCAAACTTTGGGTCTGACCTTGCCCACTGTAGGGTTTCTTCATGAGTTTTCCTTCTGTGTCTTCTCTCACTAAAAATTTTCTAAATTTTCTGACTCTGGATTTGAAGACTGGNTTACTGCCCCCACCAGCCACTAGCACCAAAGCAAACTTAAATTATAAATTCAGTAGCTTCCAAAAGCATTAAAAAGAACTAAAGTGTGCATGACAAAGTCTTCATCAAATCTTTGTTAATGAAAGTCACAGGAAGTAACAAGAAGCAAGAAGTCTTGCCTTCAGGTAATATGATAGAAGAAAAAGTATATGAGCAATCAAAGCTCAGAAAACTCGATTTAAGTTCAACACCA
This sequence comes from Neotoma lepida, assembly GCA_001675575.1. Taxonomy (NCBI): domain Eukaryota; kingdom Metazoa; phylum Chordata; class Mammalia; order Rodentia; family Cricetidae; genus Neotoma; species Neotoma lepida. The sequence continues at coordinate 88,609 of LZPO01097383.1, read as the reverse complement.
TTAAAAATAAATTATTGAGTTCCTAGTATCTGAGAATTGAAGGATCTCAGTTTATCTGTGACAGACATTTTTCCTTTTTTCACAATGATGCAATCATCTATAAAAAGAATGCTGTGTTTTTCATCTATTTTATAGCAACACAGATCTCTCAATTCTTTTTCTTAGCACATTCTATGGATTATTTGAATAAAGAGAACTCATGCACCTTTGAGATACACAACACAGAAAAATCTGTGATATAGATTTTAAATAATGTATGATTTTTGTGGGAGGAATTTCANAGTAATAATTAATTTCTGTTTATATTTAAAGAAAAATAAGGTGAGTTGATGTTAGAAAGATCAAATAAACTAAAGGGGAAATAAAGTGAAGATTAACAATGGAGATCTGCCTTGTTTTGCTGTTTTTCTTCTAAAATATAGGAACTTAAACCAATGGGTAATAATAATGGGTCTCATTTCCCTACCTTGTAAAATAATAGAGGTTNATGTAAAGCCTCTTTTAGCTTTGACAGATGATTCTCAAATGTCATTTCCAAATCCTTGATGTAGATTGCGATTAGATCCTAAGTGGGTACACACTGGAATCTAAATTACTGACAGTAGTGTGAGTTATTGACCTTTGGCCCAGCTTCTCTCTTGTTTTCTTATGTCAGCTAGTGGTCATTTCCTTAGGTCTTTGTTCAAAGGATCCAAAAGTAGGCACATTGCACCTCAGAAACCAGTAATGGTTTCATTGGCTNCTTTTCTAAGAGGAAGATACTGTTGCTTTTCTGTCAGTTATAACTAGTCATTTGGATACTCAGTGCAAACTAGTGAATGCTAATGATATATAAGCATAGATATCACCTAAAAATTGATGAGATAGTTTATTCTGGAGCTAAATTTATGTATGTGACCAATATTTAGGTCACTGCCTTCTCCATGTTCCAATGTAGTATCAGTAACAGCAATTTTTTTTTTGTTAAGAAAACCTTTTTATTCATTTTATATACCAATCAATGATCCCCCTCTTCCCTCCTCTCATGCCTCCATGCTCTTCCTTCCAAGCCACCCTTCATTCCCTCCTACAGCAAGGTAAGGCCTCTGATGGGGAGGTACATTTAGTAGAGGCAGGTCCAAACCCCTCCCCCTGCCTCAAGGCTGTGCGAGGTGTCTCATCATAGTTAGTGGGCTCCAAAAAGCCTGCTCATGCACCAGGGATGGATTCTGATCCTACTGCCAGGGGACCCNTTAAGCAGATCAAGCTACATAACTGTCTCGCTATGCAGAGAGCCTAGTCTAGTCNTGTGGAGGCTCCACAGCTGTTGATCTAAATTTCATGAGTTCCCACTAGTTTGGTTTGGTTGTTTCTGAAGGTTTCCCCATCATGATCTTGATGCCCTTGCTCATAGAATCCCTCTTCTCTCTCTTCGACTGGACTCCTGGAGCTCCGCCTGGTGTTTGGTTGTGAATCCCTGCATCTGCTTCCATCAATTACTGGAGAAAGGCTCTATGATGACAGGGTATTCGCTTATCTAATTATAGTCACAGAACAGGAGGCACTTTTTAAACACATGACTTGTTACACCAGAGACCTCTGAAATAGGTCTCATATGCTGATGGCATGCTTAGTTTTGGGGTTAGTGGAAGCTAGCTATCAGCTAAGTTAATAGATCCAGAACATTTGATGTGCTAGTGATGGGTGTTAGGTGTGATACAAAGGCAGGCAATGAAAAGCTATTAAGGGGAATAAAGCAATTCAAGATAAGTTGCAATTGGCTCTGGATCTATAATATTCAACTCTCTATCATCATATATGTTCCATTCAGTTNATCTATTATTTGAAGAATAATAATGTAAGATGTTTACATATATTATTTCACAGAACTTTAGTTTATATCAGCAAGAGTCAAAGCAACAAAATTTACCAAAGCTAAATTCAAAGGAAGTAAACAAATAAAACTTCCTCTCATATCAAGATTGTTAGACTAGATTTAGCTTGTAGACTGACTAGTTCTCTGGGGTACAGGATCTTTATTCTGCAAAAGAAAATAAAGGTGATTTTTACGTTCATGNGCTTAATATTTAAAAGTATTTGGCAAATCTTTTATTTTTAGGTGGAAATGGGTAATTTTTTCTTCTAGAAATGTCTAGAGACTTAGGGGGAAGAGGGAGGGGGGAACCATTGCACCATTCAGAGAAATCTGAAGTTGGCATCTAGCTATGTGATAGATTACAACCACAAGGTTTTCCCTTTCAGCTTGTTCCTCAGTCAACATGTGGAAGGAGAACAACTATCCAGGAAGAACTAGGTAAACATGCAAGGAGGAACTGGTCAGCTCCAGTCAAGGTACAAAGATAATTATGTGGCTATAGATAGATCAAAAGTCAGTAAGGGAACTCAAGTCCTGCTGCATCCATATCCTGAACATCTGTTTCCCAGTGGGCCTGAACTCTGAAGATAATAAGCTAATTAGAATTGAATTTCTGTCACCTCTAAAAACAAATAAAAAAGAACCTTAAGATAACTACACATTACCATGAATCATTTCTGAAAGTAATACTCAAAATGCAAATATATTCAATCCCCTTACTGACCAAGATGGCCTTAAAGTCTCCCTTGGCTTGAGAAAATATTAGACAGAATTCTTTCTAACCTCTATTCTTGGAACATTTAATTTAGGTAACTTATAATTGTAAATTCTTTTCCTGCCCCTTTGAGATGTAAATTTCTATCACCCAAGACTGACTCTCTTTCTCAAGGACCTGGGAGGCAAATTCTTTTGAAATGTAATTGTGAAGGGAAAGAGTATTTGTCCCCCAGTCTCCATGAAGGCAGAAGAGCCCAAGTTGATATATGTCAATTAGTCAACAGA
>LZPO01097382.1:97213-113925 GCA_001675575.1 Neotoma lepida | reverse complement strand
TCTCTCTCTCTCTCTCTCCCTCTCTCTCTCTCTCTCTCTCTCTCCAACCTCTAATAGAAAAAAGTATTCTAGCAAGAGGTTTGTAAAGGGTATTGGGAAACCTAACCTGGACCGGTGTTAGGAATGGGGCTGGAGAGGGAGGAGCAATCGGGCTGCCCACTGATTTGCAGCCTAACAATTAATATGCCACCAAATGAGACGTCAACGTCATTAATGCCTGTGTGCTCCCGTATAGATGTTGAATGAATTCCAATTCCGAATAAAAGCAGCATCCTACAAGGAGATTGCTTTGTGACACAGTGTAAAACACCAATCTGTTTTTTCCCTGTTAAGATTTTTCTGGGGCTGTTTCTAAAATGCTTTCTGGATTGCCCACGAAATACTTGGGATTTGTCTGCGGGTAGGGAGTGTTTCCCAAGTCCCTAGGCTCTGTGAAGGATATAGAATGACAGCTGATTGAAGGAAAGGGCTAGGAGGGCAGAAAGGGTTGTGAAACCAGTGGTCAGAGTGGAGTGAGTGCCCACACCTGCCTTCAGAGAGAAAAATGAATTGCTCCTTTCCATTTCTACAGTCTACGGACCCTGCTGAGTTAGGAGAGACTCAGAACACCTGGAGAGGCAAGTCAGTCCCTGGGCTCTAGCCGAGAAAATCGGCTAGAGGGACGGATGGCCTTCACTCCAACCTGTCCACTCTGGGCCCTCCCCTTCGAAGCCCTTTCTCCTCCCAATCTCCTCCTCCCCCCTACTATCTCCCTTCCAAAAGCCCAAAGCCCAGATCTGNAGCTTTGGAACACTGGGGCCTTCCAGCAATTCCAAGAACCTGCAGGAAGCACTGAAGAGAGACAGCGACAGTTAGACTGGGCGCGCCCCTTTTGTTTTCGGGGCGCGATTTATGTTCTTTATAAAGGTGGGGTTTGGAAAAATAGAAAGGGCCTTGAAAACGTTGTTACAATGAAAAAGGGACAAATTAGAAGACATTTTCGGTGATCAAAGGCGATAGGGAGAGCGCGCATGGGTATTCACAAAGCTTGACTTATTCACTCCCCTCTTTTCCAAGCAGGGGCAACAAGCGTGTCCCCCATTGACAAGGAGGCCTATTCAGACTGCAGGTGCGAAGTGGGCCAGCGCGCCTGGCCACATTATGTCAAGGTTGTTGGAGATTAGTGTTCGGCCTTAATAACTAAAGCGCTTGATTTACATTGGAAAAAAGCCCCTTCAGCCGTGAAAACAAAATCGTTGAACGCGTGATCATTGCGAGGGCAGCTGATATCCTAATACTTGCATTGTTCTCGGTAGGGCCCAGGAGCATCCTGCCCTCCTTCGGAAGGGCAAGGCCTGAGTTGCTGGCCCTGGACCAGGTCACCAGTCAGAGCTCCTGCCTGGACAGGCCGGGAGAAAAGGCCTGAGGCGTTTCACCGGGGCTAGAGGAAGGCAAAGAGTCCACGTGTGTGCTCTGGACTTTGGCAAAGCTGAGTACAAACTGGAGCCTCCGATGCAAATTAGGATCTACATAGTCTAGAATACTAAAGGACTGAGAAGGCTCTAGTTTCCCTGTCAGGGAAGGCCTGAAGAACTTGAAACGCTATAGCAAGAACGTTTTTATTCACAGGTGAATATGGGGCAGAAGGANCCAACCACACCTAGTGAGTGAGTGGAACTGCCCCCAAGAAGGCTATGAAGTGTTCGTGCAAGAAAAACCTAATGCAGAAAGCCTGCAGCTGCAGCCTGGGTTTCTATAACCTTTCCTTGATTTGTTACCCCCAGGATGGAGGAGGAGTCCACCTTGGCCATGGCACTGGGGCCCTGTGTGGTTATTTCAGGGCAGATTCCATTACCCCACCTATTCTCTGCGCCTCCCGCGTCACTCCTCCCCCACCCATGAGAAGGGATCCAGAGAACAAGAGACTTGTAGTAAGGACCCAAGAGCAGGCATTTCAATCTAGACATATATCCATTCTAACTGCTATCTTTTGTGGAAGTCAAGCTACTTATGGCAATTTCCATAAGATCTGTCTGTGGGGACAAGGTGAGAAAGCTGTTAACTATTGTCTGGCCCTGAAAAGGTCGTAAGTCAGAGCCTCAGTGGCTGACCTGTCAGTGGAAGGTATAAAGGCTTTATTCATGCAGTCACTGCAATGTTCTCAGCTCTCACAAAAGTGTTTTTATGATTCCATTTTTCTTACGTCTTTTCTTAATTAAAAAGCCGAACCATTAGAACAGCACCTGCATCATGTCCTGACAGTGCCTGCATACTAATCCTGGAGCCTTTACAAGCAGTAATTATAACATAAAATCAGAGGTTGAATAAAACAGAAGGATTTTGCTCCCAAAGCCCCGCTAATCCCCTTTTAAAAGGGTCTGGTGAAATAATTCAGAACAGTTTCCGGAAGTTGGATTACCACTCCTTTTAAACAAAAAACAAAAAACTTTTTACAATGAAATGATATTTCACACTTAAAGGAGGCTGATTTTCCACAACAGTATTTTAGTTGAAAGAAAGTTAGCAGGCTTTGGGGGCAGTAGGAAACATTTTACTACTGATTTCTTACTCACTAGAAAGAGCAACAGAAAATGTAGGGGAGTTTTTGTAATATATTTGAAACATATTTGTCAGGTGAAAGTCACCACAGCGTGAGCAACAATTGCTTAGATGAATCAGGGGACTATACTTTTTATCTCAGAGGAAATAAATAAAAGAGGAAGGTGTACTTTTTTTGGCTTACAAATATATGTATTTCAGGCAAAACATCTTTTACCAACCTTCTGATAGTATTTTTTTTTTACTTAAATTAGTACATTGATGAGTACAAAAGCTAGCCTCAGTAAACCCTTGGAAAGGACAAACAAGGGACCTTACACTCTGTAGTTTCTCACTAGGTTTAGAAAAGACTGTGGCCCTCATCTGACTAACTGGGATTGGTGGTGGTGACTCATTGGAGAGCCAGTTACTCAGAAACAGTGCAAAAACTCACCCATCAGTCTCCTATGTTACTAGAGACATCATNTGGTGATGATGTGGTGGAGTAGCTTTCTCTCTGCTCTGTCATTATTCTTCAACAGTATAGCAAAGCCATGTNGTTACCAAATTATGTTGTTTTCCTTTCACAGACATTTCCCAAGGCTGTCTATCCATTGCTCACTTTATTTTGAATTGATCTATATTGTTAGTTACATTTTGGTTCTTGTAAAGGCCAAAAAAACAAAAAAACAAAAAACAGATGAGACAAGTTTCAAAATCTATTACACTGGACATATTTGCATTAAGTTAACTTGTACCCTGAGGCATTTTTCTAATTTCTTTTTCAAAGAACTGCTTTGGATATTTGGAAAACCACTGGACTATTGATGGGCAAAACCTTAAATACCTCTTCCTCAAATTGTATTCTGAATTTCTCTTTTCTTGAGTGATTTTGGAGCCNAAACTCAGTAACTTTCTGACAAAGTTCTCATTCATTCCTTTCATGGCGATGTTTGGATAAAAGGCCAGGCTGTCTGGATGACAACTTAAGAAGGGAATGACAAGCAGAAAATAGTAGTTTAGAACATCTGGCCACTGGGTGACTGTGATGTTACTCATTTTTTCCTGCAATGAAGATTTAGTAAATGGAACCATGATTGATGAAAAGGTGCTCACATCTTGCTGGAAAGAATATATTTGTGTCTGACTTTTGTCTCCAACTCACCTGTCCTCAACTGGCTCTCACTTCCCAATTGCATTTTCACTTCCCTTCACAAAGTCTTGAGGAGCCCACATGGGATGCACAATAGCCTTCAGAGACTTACAATTTAAAAAATCAACACCTGGGCTCACAAGGTCATGGAGTTCAGTATAATGCCAAAATCTTAACAAGTCATAAAAGTGACATTAACGCTATCAGGTTCTTCAGCTTTATTCTATACCAAAAGAAATTCTCATTAATTTTTCTTAAGGCTTTAAAAGACTGTGTCTCTGCTTCAGTGATGGGNTATACCAGTATCTGAAATTCTCAGAAAAGCAAAATTATAGTAGCCCCTGAATTCTACTCAATCCTCAAGGATAGCTAAGTATGGCACAAGGTGCCATGAGCCTTCCGATCTCTAAGGTTTCCACTTGTAGAAAAGCCCCACATAGCTATCTAATTCCCTGAAAGGCTATGGGACACTTCTGAAAAAATAGAGCAAAAAAACAACAGTTAAAGCATAACTAGAATTTATCTCTAAATGTTTCAGGGATTACCTTATTTAACACTCAAGCTTATTATATGTATTACAGTATTTTTTAAAAACCTACTGAAAATGCTGGTCTGATTGCTCTTAAAGNTACAGGAATCAAATCAGAGTGAATTTGTATCATTCATAAGAATACAGGGCTAGTAAGTGATAAACAGACTTCCTCTTCCCTTCTGATGTCACTATGTTGCCAGCACAATTTGGACCTGGTGCTCTCCTGTGCAATAGCAAGGGTGAAGCCTGAGTTGACAGAGAGATAGGTGTCATTGACTGTGTCCCTAAGCTGCCTTAGCCATTTGTCACTACAGAATGGGTAACTACCCTAGAAGATAAAGTGATTCTAGGGAGAGGCTTGCTATGAACACTTGGAGACCAAAGAGTTCAATTATTGGACCAAGGTTGTACCATTCTACTCTTCATGAAAAATAAGGAGGAAATGATAGACAGATAGATAAATAGGTAGATAGATGGATAGTAGATAGATAGGTAGATAGATAGATAGATAGATAGATAGATAGATAGATAGATAGATAGATAGAAACAGAGACAGACAGACAGACAGAGAGATAAACTTTAACAAAGTTAGAAGGAAATGGTGATTCTTCCAATGGCCTGGAGCGGAGTTCCTCTTTCCTCTGCCCTTACCCTTGGTTCTTTTGCTGGGACCAGGAAGTTTCAAAGGCAGAGCTTTTCTTTTCTAAAAGGCTACTGGAGGATGTCAAAGGAGGCACCCTCTAAACACCTTCCTTTCCTTCCACAATTTGAAGTGGTTCTGGCCCAGAACAGGCAGTGCCTTACCAATTTGCCACTAGTCTGCATGGGATTGGCAAGGTGCAGGTTGGTTGGGTTTTAGGATCTCTTCTCTAGTCCTGACTGGGCAATCCTAGAGCTGAGAGGACTCCAAGCTACCAAGACAAAACAGAGTCCAGGCCTGGGAGAGTCTTGTGTCTGTCTTTCATAAGTGTCTATCTTTTTTCTTTTGAGTTCTAGAACCTCTCCTTCTAGGAAAAAGTCCTTGAGCTATAAGCTAGTTGTCCAAGATATTATCTAAGGAGACCTATCATTCTCACCCCAGTATCTATCATTCTTCCACTCCACACAACTGTTCACTCCAGCCAGGATCACTAGACCAACTTCTCAGCCATTAGAAAGGAGCCAGACATACATCTCCAAGATGTGACATCTGTGTAGAGTTTGGGGTCCAAAAGGGTACTGGATTCTATCAGCAGAGACCACAGTGGAAGTAAGGGATTGTTCTTGTGATTAAGATGATTCTGATACATTTGGGAAAAGTTCTCCAGTGGCAAGCCAGATAAAGACACAGGGAGCATGNTAAAATTCACCAAAGAGTCATTGGAGGCCTTAAGGCCTTTCAGCCTTAAGGTTGAGAACCTTCACAGGTCCTTCTGGGGACCTCTGCCCACCTGGAGTTTTAACAAGATCCCTGCAGGCAGCTCTGCCTATGGCATACCATCAGTTTAGGCAGATTGGGAGCCAATTCACTGTATCTTTTTCCAAGTTAGTTCACTTCTTATTAGTTCCTGGGCCTTTTGCTAGGAATCAGAGGTGGTTCCTGAGAATGCTACAAGCTATAGGAAGGCATCCTTACCAGACAGATCACTGAGCATCCATTTATCTTTTCTCTTCTGAAATGTAAATCAGCTATTCGTGTCATTGGGGTGAGATTGTGGGCAGAGAGATCTCTCTCCAATCATTGTTTTGTCAGGTCTCCTATTTTGTTATATCAAGTGGCTAGGCCCAAATATAATCCTGCTGAACCATGAAGAAAGATAGGGAAGAGAACTGCAGGCCTTAAGAGAGCCCCAAATCTCTCCCAAGATGATGAAGCAATAACTGGACACTGGAAAGGAAAACATCAAATCATTTATTTCCAAATAACACAGAGAAAGAAGGAGCACGTACACAAAGGCTTTTGGAGGGAAAAAACTTATTTTATTTAATTTACATGTACATNTTTTCAAGAAGGTTATGCCTCAGCTTTCAACTTTGATTTTATTTAACCATCACTGTCAAATACACACAACAACTTTTTTCTTTCAGGTTAGTTCATAATTTAACTGCTATTAAGAGGAGAGATTTTTAAAATCACAATGTGGATAGACGAGGTACCAATAATCTAAGGGCTGACTCAGACCTGTATGTATGTTAGTGATGATTATAAAATATTTGCCTGATGGTATAATTTACATTCATTGCAATCATTATATTCTCCCATAAATTAGCAATACAGACATATGGAGAGTCAAGTAAACAAACAATGTCAATATAAGAGACATTTTGCAGCAACTATAACCAATTACATAGGTTACAACTTGGGGAAAGGTCTTCACAAATCATTTAGTAAGCACACAAGGTAGGGTGATGGGCACAACCTTATTTATTTAAATCACCTTTAGAACTACAGTAGGAAGTTAGGAAGACCTGAACAGGGGCAAAGTTTCTTTTCTAGGCACAATATAAAATGAAGAACTGCACATAGGGGAAGGGCTTGGCATGTGCATGCACTTTTTGATCACTATCTTGTAAACCAAACCTTCTGAACTCCAAGATAATATTAATAATAATAAAGGAAATAATAAAATGTTTCTCTTGCTTATGCTACTACCATCCTTTAGATTAATAACAGAAAGAGTGTGCTGATTGCTGCTAGTGGTGAGGAAACATGATGGATCTATTTATAGCAGAAGTTTCTGTGAAAAAAGGGAAAACTTAAGCACCACTTGTTTGCAGGCTTAAGTTCCAAAAATCCCAGGTAGGAATTTTGGAGCCTGAGAGATCTCCAAGAGAATCCATCCAGTTAGTAAACCTGGGCTGATGAGATGTAAACCAGGACAGAAAGCACAAACACAGGAACATAGACTTGGGACACTTACCCTCTGCCTCTACCTTCTTGCATTACCTAATATACCAGTTTTTGTGCAAAGGGCCTTCCAACATCTACACACATCACCAGGACTGAAACTATACAGTGCTTTTGTTTTTTGTTTTTGTTTGTTTATTTTTCCTCTTAGCAAAACTTATCCCTAAAGTTATTGGAGTGAAGGGATTTTTTTTTCCTTTAAGAAATTTGATTGTATCTCTTTAGCAATGGTTTGAAACCAATGGGGCCAAGTGAGTTTGACAGAGAGGAGAACAAATCGCTGACAAAGAACCTTTTACATTTCATCAGCGTTGTTAGGACGACAAGCAGGAATGTCTCAGATAATAACTCCCACTTCAAAGATTTCTCAGCTCAATAGAAGGCAGACCATCCTTTTTATTCAACCACAAGGACGGGCACTAAAGAAGACGCTACTGTTTGATTTTTTTTTCCACCGTGTTTATTTTTCCCCTATTCACTAGGGTACTTGGATAAAATAAACAACAAGACAATTAAGAGAACATGGACTTCTAACTTTGCTGCCATCTTCCCCATCCCCTTGGCCTTGGGCTTTTCAGTTTGTGCCCAAAGCCAGCCCAAACCTAAGGCTACCACGCAGTGGCACATCAGAGGAAAAGTTTAAGGGGCTGCAAGACTTCTAGGGTGAGGAATCAGAGCACCTCTGGGGAACGCAGTGGAACTAACTGTCCCTGAGGCGTAGTTAACAGCTCCCGGTACTTCCCAGGTTGACCACCTTCGCGTCTTGAGTCCCCATTGGGCTCCGTGTTGCTCACAACTGAGCTGGGGATGCTCCTTTGGTAAGCTTCTCAGGATGCTCTAGTCATTTACTCTGACTCTAAGGCCTATGGGCGCTGATAAGATGCTCGGAGTCCGGCTCCTCCTTCCTTTCTTGAAAGAATCCCGGGTACCAAAGCCCTCCTAAATCAGGGTGCAGGGTGAACCCCTAAACATTGGCAAGACAGGTCCTGGGAGGAAGTATATACTGGAGAGCACAGTGACAGTATTAAATGGCGTGAAAGCAAAGGTCAGCGCAAATGTATCTTAATAGAGTGTCCGCAGTGAAGTGTGCCGCCTTTGAAGCGGCCGCTCCCCGCGCGCATTTCCATGGCGAGCCTAACGCGGCGTGCTGATGCACCGTCAAACTCACACTTTCAACCCCAAAACCCGACTCTTTGAACAACCCGAGCTTGATTGGACCTTTCTCCTTTTCTTTTCCCTCTTACAAACCATTTCCTCGCCTTTAGAAACTCGCCATCAAACCCAAATACGCCCTCTGATCACCGCAGAAAGCAGAAACAAAGAGGGCTGAGCTGCGATTCAAGCGGCCCTTTTCTTCCCTCGCATTATTATCCATTTTTATTATGATCGGGAACAAGTGCCCATTCGCGTGGGTTTTGTTTACCGGAAATTAAATGAAAATGATTTAGTCCGCGTCAAACAAAAATATATACTTGTATACACAAGAAAAAAGGCCTGTTAGACGTAAATATTATGTCCTTAATGAAAAGCCTGGACGGGCTCCAGGCTCGGCCTTTCAGGATTTCAGTGAGACTTGCCCATTGCCATAGAAATCCTAACTTACCATGAAGATGCACCGTGGCGAAGAAACACTGCTTTGTGAGAGAGCCCTTTGATGTTGCAGGCGCAAGATGCCGGAGCTCAGCTGCGCAGGGCAAGATTACCTTGCAAGCAACATCTGTAACAAGCAAATGAAAAATTAAAGGCGATTAGTGATCGGCCAAATATTTTTATTTCATTTCGTTATTTTGGACTGGGGTGGAAGGCAAAACGAAGTGTTTTCAAACAGGAGAGAAAGAAAAGAGCCCTGTTTGAGGCGGGGCAGCTTTATAATATCAGCAGAAGCGTCAAGTCCCACAAATGTTCTGTGTACCTTGGCAGCGAGGTTAGTGCTTACCCATGGGAAGAAGTTCTTTGCTTCCAACNGTCCCAGGCTGCTTCTGGACTAGGTTGTAACTCAACAGGTTCACTAGAGCTGCATTTGAAAGATTCTGGGTTTCATTAGGGGTGACCACTCCATTCCAGCCAAGGTGGTTACTTCATTGGATAGAAGTTATGGGGTCTGTGGGACCTGAGTGAGAATTTTCTACTGGATTCTGAGCAGGAAGGGATAGAAGAATNCAACCGGGTTCTCATGCTAAGACTTGTTTGTCCAGCTTTTATTGTATCCAATGTGCCTATTTTTGGTGGCACTGGGGATAATCAGAGTGTTTCATGGGAAGTGGGCAAGTCTTTNCCAAAGAGTTACGACCCCAGCNTCAGGGTTCAGGCTGCCTGGGGCCTTCCTTCCGGGCAGAAATACTTCCCCTCCCCCATATATTAATTTCAGATTTGTAAAGACCTGGACAAGTCTGCCTGTACTTCCTCTCTCCCCTTTTGCCACCATTCTCTTTCTTTCTTTAGTGTTTTTCTTTATTTAAATCTCAGCTAGGGTTTTGAGGCAACTCCTCCTTCCCTACTAGGTGACAGACTAGAAGCAAAACCCCATGTTCTCCCCCTTTGACAACTGCAGAGGCCTTGCTCTCTACGTCCACCAATATCTGATTTTTTTTTCCTCAGGAGGACTTCATAGCCAGCACATCAAATACTTTNAACTCTTCAGATCCACTGGGTGTTTGCTGTATAATANTGCTGTTGTACTTTACTTCACACATGCCCACAAACTTCTTAAATAAAGCTAACATTGTGTTGTTTCTGACAAAGGCTATGAGAGAATTGACGCTGTTCTTTAAGGTACATACATCCTTGGAGACCTTGTGGAGACCTTGAATCAATGATGACATCCCCCAGCTCCATATCCCTGGCTGGAGCACCTATGAGGTTCTATAGCAGTGCCTAAACAGATGGGGGTAGGAAAAGGAAGCCTGGAAGCTTCACAACTCAGAATTCTTGAAAACCTTNTAGCTTTCCTTTGTCCACGCTTCCTATTGTTTTGGACTCATTCCCCACTGCAAGTATAAAATATAGATCGAGTTTGAGGTCTGACAGAACAGACTTATCTATGCGCTCTGATGGGCATTGGGATTGGAGGTATGAGGCATCCCAAGAGAAGGGGAGAGCAACTCCCCCTTACTTATCCACCTTATAGAGGTGGCTGGAAAATGCAGGAGTTCTGTGTTTCTTTGTTGTTGTTATTTGCTTATTTTGTTGTTGTTGTTTTTCAAGATTACCNGAGGAACAGGAGAGGGTATGGTGGCAAAAGAAAAGATAAATGGGCTGCAAGAAAATGGTTGTGGAATTCTGTCTGCCACCTCCTGGGCTCTGAACTCCTCTGGTTGGAATTGATGGGCAAAGGGGAGGGAAGGAAAAAGAGTCTGTGTCTGGGAGCTAGGGAGGCAGTGGTCCAGGCCTCNAGGAAAATCTTTTTCACCCTTCCACATCCACTGGGAAAATTTATAGCTTTACTTTTGCCACCTGCCGTTGCCAGAATTGTGAATAAATTCTAATAAGTTTTTATTGTTGTTGTTTTTATCTGTCTCTTTATCCCAGACATTGGTTTCATGGGCAAAGGAGAGTACAGAATGTGAGCGTAGAACGACTACATTTATGTTTTTATATACAGATCTAGTATCAGCATATTCAATGACCTCCAGTAACTTTTAGTGGTGGTCTATCTGATTGCCTGCCCTTCTACCCTCCCTCCCTTCGTTCCCTGGCTACTCCTTGAAGCCTCAGTGGCCGGCCTAGACTCAAGTCGACATAAACCAGAGCAGCACGCTGGGAAGCAGCACTGATACTGGAGGCGGTGGTGGCTGCGGCTGGGCCCAGAGGTGGCGTTAGGCTGGGGTGGGGGCGCTGCAGAGTCAGCCTCCACTGAGCCAGGAGCCCGAACACACGTACCATTCGCTCATGTCTGTGCCACGCACCGCCACCGCCGCTGTGCAGGCTATCGGGGGCTCACGGCCGCTTTCTAACGAAGGAGAAGTAAGAACGGACGGTATTGCTGANTCGTAGCCAGAGCTGGGTGGCGGCGAGCGACCATGAACTTTCATGTGCTTTCGCAGAGAGCTGGGGTGCGTGTAGCACTTGTCACACCCGCGCACCTTGCACATATAAGGCTTGTCACTCGTGTGTACATGAGAATGCTTCTTGCGGTCGCTGCTGTTGGCGAAACGCCGCTCACAGCCCTCGAACTCACATCTGAAGGGCTTCTCGCCTAGGAAGGGGGGTAACGCAGAGACGTTAGAAGGGTGTGGGCTACGTCCCAGTCTCCGGATTGTACCCTTCCCATTGCTCTTTTGTTTCCAGCGAAAGACCCACAAAAGANTTTCAGAAATTACTTTCCTCTGTGCTTTAGATCTGACACCCCTCCCCCACCCAATGAGGAGATGAAGCCCACTCCTACAGACTGCCACCCCTCCCCCTCTTCGTCCTGTGCCTGGGGTGGGGGCGGAGGCGCGTCGGAGGAGGAGCGACAATGACTCCTTCATAGTCATTTCCATTCTACAGAATCCTGATCCACGCACGTTGTTTTCCTCCAACTTTTATCTATGTGGAGACTGAAACACCTTTGCCCAAAGAATTGAGTTGATTGAGGAGTTCACGTTTGCTGGATTTGAAGTTACTGCCCAGGCCGTCTGTCTCTGCCCTAGTGAGCCTTGCCCAGCAATCCGCCGGACACATGCTCTGTCCTGATCCAAAGTGTTTTCTAAAGTAGGTTTTGTGCAAGTGCCAAGGCAATGAGAGGATTTGAGAGGATAAGCGGTGGATGCACATGCGTGTGCGTAGTGTGGGAAACATTCTGAGCAATGATTCACCTTAAAGGCTATTTTCCAGGAAATAGAGGCCCCTCTACGTTTCACTCACTGAAGGCAAGCATACTGCAACATTCTTCAAATCTTGCCTAATCTATCTGAAATCCCTCAAGATAATATTTGCCGACTATAATATTTTATTGTATGGATCCGTCAGCATTGTGGAGACCTTGTCGAGTGTAGGGGGCCCCTCTCAGTCCAAATTGACAATTCCAAGNCTATAGTCGTCTCTAGACAATTCCCGCCTGCCTGAGAGCCCAGTATGGGAAAGTAGGCTCAGGCCAAGGCAGATCTTAAGTCTCCGTTGAAATCACGGCCCTTGAGTGTGGCAAGCTTCGGTGAGTGCCTGCTACCGGCAAGCCAGATCCGGCTCCTCTGACCACCCGGTGTAGGCAAAACTGCAGGAAGGCAGGAAAACGCACAAAGCTTCGAGAATACTGGTTGGGCCAAACCTTATTCCAGGAGTTCCTTGCTGCCTGAATTTACTGCTCTGTGGAAGAGGAAAGGACCCCTCAGAACCCAGAATTTCAAGTCTCTGGCTTAGCAGAGATTGTTTGGGAAAGGAAAGGGGTAAGTGTCTGTGCTCTAAGCAGCTGAAGGTCCTGGGGGTGATCAGGGGTGCAAGAACCTCTCTAGCAACTGACTGGAGAGCAAGATGTTCCGCTATTGGNGTTGTGGCCTCTTCTTCCGTGGTTTACAGGAAAGACTTCCTGATAAAACCAACAAAGACCCCGTTCCGCCGCGGCGTTGACGCTCAGGTTGAGACTGAGGTTTACAGGGAACCTGCCTTTGGCTGGGGCAACAGAGAACGAACCCGTCTCTCCCGCTCTGCCCACCGATAGCGCTCACCCTTGCTGGAGTACAGCTGGTACACTAGGGTCCTCTGGAAGATGTTGCCCGCTGCCATTTTCACAGGACAAGGCACAGTCTTACGAAAAAGTGGAGGAGATATATAACGAACAAATCAGTGTCCCTATTTGTCCCCGGATTTCTCTCCTCTGATTCCACCAGCGTTTGCAAACTCCAAAGTTTTCTCCCTCCCTTCCCATTCTTCTTCATAAAATAACTTACAAAAAAAAATCATTTGAAGCCTACGAAAGAGAATAAGGTTTTTCAGGCATGTGTGGAGGGGGGTAGAATTTGAGGTTAGAATTTAAGGATAGAATTCCCTCACCGGGGTGGGGTGGAGGAGAAAGAAAAAGAAAAAAAAAATTCAGCTACACACATTTCCCATTCCAGCGTCTCGGAGTGTAAAATAGAAAAAAATATTTCGCTCCAGACGAGAAATAGAGAAGAGAAAAAAAGCAGGTACTAAATGCTTCAGTCTCNAGGAGTGAGCAGGCCCCTGGGAGGCCAGGTGCAGCTCGGCCCTAGCGTTCCCCAGCTGCAGGAGGCGCCCTGGTCTCTGCGCTTGACAGCCCTCCCACTCCTGCCACCCCCGCCACCCCTCGCCCTTCCCCTCCCCCAAGTCCCTGCGCGACGCCCTGGGTGGGAGGGTGGACCCTGCGGCGCGGTGCTGGGCCTGCCTCCAGCGGGACGACCTGAGTCCTGGTTGCGCCGCGTAGGCCGCGAACCTCCAGCCCCATCCTCCGTCCGAGCTCCGGAGCCCGCAAGGCCTCCTTCCGCGCGGGCGGGCGAGCGTAAAGTTCGCAGGCCTACAGGACGCCCGGCCAGCGCCATTTTCTCGCACTTGTGGCTCGGTCTGTTTTCGCGATGACTCCGCCCCAGAGCGGCCCGGGTACCGGCCTGTATCCCCCTCCCCAACCCCTCCCCACGAGGGCTGACTGACTGAGGGGAAAGGTGGGGAGAGCCCAGGGCAAGGGTCCCGGGAGGAGCGCCAGTTGGGGAGGTTGGCACCGCGCGCGCTCCTGGCCCGCTCCTCCCTCGCCGCTGCACCATTGTTCCCGGGTCTCTGTCACAGCTACAGAGTGAAACCTTTCTTCACCCGCCGCCTCCAGAGCCAGGCCTGGGAGCCACGTTCGGGACAATCTCAGCTAAGAAATCTGCTCCTGATCGCCGCTTCTGCGACTCGATGGAAATGAAACGCCATTAATATTTGAAAAGGCAATTATTTTCCTGTTGAATCGAAAACTGTCTTCATGAATAATTTGTAGAGAGTTCTATTGCCATTTGAGAAACATTTTGTTGCTGCTTTACCTCCTCCTTTTCTTCCCATTACTTAGGAGATTTGAGGGAGACACCGAACAGGGGTGGCTCTGTGGAGTTTTGTTTTGTTTTGTTTTCCTCTTTTTTTTTNTTTTTTTAACCCAAGCTGTAATGAATCAGGACTAAGGACGAAAAGAACGTGCAGAATTCTGCCTTGAGTCCATGCAAACCTGAGAGCCAGCCAGGCACACTTGTGCTTCTCTGATATAGGTCGATCGCGCTAAGAATTTAACCATTTTCTGCTTCACAGACTTCAAACAGTGGGCCGACAAAGAGCAGTATAAGTTTGTTTGCTTCAAAATCCCTGTCATTAAAGATGAGTTCTTTCTCTAGCCCCGGATTGTGCATCCACCTTCCAGGTGCTGGCAACCAGCCCCTGGAGCAGCAAGTCTGAGGGTTGGAATCATGGTCTTACTCATCCCTCTGTCCCTGGGAATAGAACTCCGGGAGAGAGGAGTAGATGAATGACAGAGATCTCAGAACGTGATCTAGAAAACCATACAAGATGTTTGCAGACATGCTAGGGGGATAAAGAACAAGAACCAAACTGGACTTTGGTCTTGCCTCAGCCTATGGCAGTGTTCTACCCCTAAACCTCATAGAGAAGGCAGTTTGTAGCAAGATTCAGCAAGCTTCTTCCCTGACACTGTAACCATCGGGAATTTTGACTCTTAAAAGGGTTGCTGTTCTAAAAAGAATTGTAGAAAGGAAAGATATTGCTTGGAGTACCAAGCTGGAATTCTTCCGGTCTCCGCATCATTCTTCCCTTTTCCCGCCTCCAAGGTGGGGGAGGGGAGAAGACGCTGACTTCTTAAACTTCAAGGGGGGGGGGAGGAGTAAGGAGAGTCAAAGGGTGGCTGCTAAACTAATTAATGTAACTTCACAGGCTGTTCTGAAAGTGTGAAAACTTTCTTCTTGCAATTGTATTAATTAGATGCTTCTGGCCAGAAGAGTTCAACCCCCAGCCTCCTTCACCGAGCTCCTCTGCTTTCCGTTAACTAGAGCTAACAGATGTGGCTGACACATGTCCCTATTTCACTTAACAGCTCGGTAAATGACATTTAAGGCAGTGGGTCCCGTTGGGTCTCTACTAAAATAAGAATGAGGGTTACCCAAAAATTTCCCTTCTGTGGAGCCAACAATACAAAAGCAGGTCAAAAGTAGGCCCCCAAGGCTCATAAATCCTGTAGGAAGTGTTAAGGGTCAGATGACCCCTCAGTCCAGGTGACGGTGAAGCTACAAGGATAAGAGTTTCCAAAAGTGATCTGTAAATGTGAGACAATAGTCCCCGTTTCCGTTAAAATTCGGGGGGAGGCCATGCTGTTTTAAAACTGTCTTAAAACCAAACTTTAGGGACTGGGGATATAGCTCAATACCCAGGGCTCAATCTTCAGATCCTAAATCAAATCAAATCTCTAAGTTAGGAGCACCCTTTAACNAACAGGGATCCCAGAACTCNGGAACCACCCTTCCCACACAGCCTCCAGGAAACGGTGAGTCTACAGGCAGAAGCTGTTAATTACCTTTTATAAATCTGGCTCATGGAAACAANACCAAAAATTACCTCCCTCCTCCCCTCGGCTGGGACTTAAGGAAATTCAGACCCAAGGGCCTGTGTCCCATGGGGTCGCACGAGACAGACAGCACTGAGTACTGACCTGTATGTGTTCGTTTGTGTATTTTGAGATTTTCTGATCTAGCAAAGACTTTCCCACACCCTGGGAAAGGACAGGGGAAGGGCTTCTCGCCCGTATGCACGCGGATGTGATTTACAAGTTTGTATTTGGCTTTGAAGGGCTTGCCCTGTCGCGGACACTCCTCCCAGAAGCAAATGTGGTTAGCCTGCTCTGGGCCACCGACGTGCTCCACGGTGACGTGCGTGACCAGCTCGTGCATGGTGCTGAAAGTTTTGGAGCAGGGACGCGGGGGTACTGGGCCGTCATCACCTAGCCACTTGCAGATGAGCTCCTGTTTGATGGACTGGCGCATATAGCGGAAAAAGGCTCCAGGGCTATGGGGTGCGGCGAGGTTCACGGTCAGGTTCATGCCACCATAGCCGTGCAGGGCTGTGGCTGTTGCCAAAGTGTCGCTGCGGGCTGTAGGCCCGGGTGCAAAGGGTTCCGACCTAGCATACATGTCTCCAGGGAGCCCCAGACGCAGGAGTCCGTTCAAAGGACGGCTGTGGGAGGCCTGAGGAGGTTGCTCGTGAAGGCCCGGAAACACCGAGGGATTCGAAGCNGCGGCGAGCTGGGGCCCATGGTGTCCACAGCTGCTACCTGTTGTCGAGACAAATAGAGTGTATGAGAACCGGTGGAGTGGGCTTCGCACTTTCCCCAGCCCCCGGGGACAAGTCCTGCCCAGCCGCATCTAGGTTTCTGGCGTTGGTGCTCGGATCTTGAGCAAGTCGGTGCCAGCAGTGAACCTGGCAGACCAAGCAAAGCCAAAAAGCCTCCGCCTTCGTCCGGCTAGGCTGCAGTTCTGCCGTCCCCTGCAGCGCCATGAGCTGGAGAGGGGCAGTGATAATGGGGTAGGTGGGAGAGGCAACAAGACTGAGTCTGTGGGTGCCTGGGGGCACGGCCTCTGCTGCAGAGGTGTAAGGCCCGTATCTCAAGATTACTTTGTCCACCAACACCAAGGGGTGCTCCCGGGCCAAAGATGGAGGTA
>LZPO01097382.1:59599-70134 GCA_001675575.1 Neotoma lepida | reverse complement strand
GTAGCTGTCTGGGAGCCGCTGGTAGTCCTCAGAGTGGACAAAGTTAACTCTAACTTTTCTGGGGAACCATAAGCTAATGCCCTCTTCCTTCCTCTAGGGGTTAAAGGGGCCTTTGCCCAGGGCTCCCTCTTCTAGCTTCCAGTTCCAGCCAGCCGCTACCCAAGCCCGGGGTGGGGGGTGGGAGCGGCTGCTGGGGACCTGACGCAGGCAGAGTGGCCGCTGACGTCAGGGGCTGTTGACCGCTGGACCCTAGCCTGTCCGCAGGCGCCCTGCTGGGGCCTCGTTAATTTTCCTCCCCGCACTGGGCGTAGCAAAGAAAGCAGACTGCTCTGGCTGCAGGTTCTACCCACCTTTTCCTTTGGGAACGTAGCAGGAAAGGAAAGAGAAAGAGACTCGGTTTTTCAAAGCCTCGAAATTTAACGTCTCATTTTCCTCCCCGCACAAGTAGGTATGAAACTCACTTTCTACCTGTTTGAGGGGATACTGGGTGGAAGTACCATTCTTTGTACATGTGGAAAACCCTTCGCTACCATTTTGCGAAGGACTCAGCGTCGGGGACTCCAGCGACCCTGAAAACCCAGACTCTGTTTCACTCTGGGTCCAGCTTCTTTGCNGTCCGGCCAGAGCTTTAGCTGGAGCTCTAACACTGTTATGGTTGACCAATAAAAAGAATAGCTCCCCTTCCGTTCCTCCAGAGGCATAGCCAAGATAAACAGGGGAGCCCGGCTGTCCGACTTCAGGAATACAACTTTTTATTCACAACATCCAAAGTAGTTTTTTGTAAAAGCGTTTATAATAGCTAGAATAAAACAGAGTCTTTCACAAGTTAAGCAGCAATTTTAAAAATGCCACCCGTTCTGGTCCAAGTACCAGTAAGTTTTTAGCTTTGCAGAGGAGTCACGGGGTGGTGGATTCCCTCTTGGACTCTTTCCTCGGGTGGGGAGGGAAGGGAATCATGCCATTCATAACGCAGTTCCACAGGTGACAGTGATGTGATTTTCTGGAGAAACACTTCATTGAAATTAGAATAAAATATACCCCCCCACTTGAATGAAAAGCAATTTTGCAAATCCAAATGATTTGAATATTATTTGGCATAACGAATTTCTTTGAAATTAGATAACTGAATGAGAAACTCATTTGGAAAATCTTGTATATAAAAAGGCAACTTACATGAATCCTTATGTATTGATGGAAAAAAGAGGTTCTTGACAATATAGAATCATCCTCCTAGTTATTAACGTAAAATGTATTTATCCAATACTCACAGAATCAGAATAAAAAGCCACTGTAGTTACAGCAATGCCCAGGAAAGTACCATACAAGGCAAATGATTCTAACACAGAGAAAGACCGTGGTCTGGGTTTTAATATTGTTTTGAAACTATACACAGCGCTATACAATGGTTTTCCTTTTGATGATTTTATTGTGAAATTAATAAGTTACTTAGCCAANAATTATATGGCAAGCACACATATTGATCTACAGAAATATGCAATGATTATTTTATAAGATGAGCAGAACAGAACATTTACATGATTTATATATTTTTGAAGGAGAATTTTGGCAAGTTTAAGTGGTCACATTAGTAAATACATAAGGTTCCACAAGCACACTCCAAATGAACAATGTCTGGAATTGTGTACTTGAAATTTTAAAAAAAGTTTGGAAGAAACTTTATTTAGGTAAATAAAAATAATTGGGCAAAGGTTCAAGATCAAAACTATTTTCTTTTAATGATTGTTGCATAATTTTATAACTTGTAGTACCTAATACCTAGACTTTTAATTAAAATTCCAAAGCCATGTTAACAGGATTGGTAAATACTTGGAGCTGAGGACAGCAGTTCATCAGCATTCAATAACTTCGGGGCCATGTTGCTATTTTATGTACTTCTTTTATGTTCCATAAGTCTTTCCAGAGGGCTTTACTATTTTTAGTGCAGCTGGCTGAAATTTATGGGCCTAGTATATATTCCAGACTGTGTGTAGCATTATAGCTTGGAAAAACAAACAAACAAACAAACTGTGTTAAAAGTCAGCTAATGTTGTTAGGAGTTTTAAAATCAGTAAGTATTACAGATAAAAGGAAATAATTTCGTGAAAGTGATAAATTTCAGTCATTATTTGTGCTTGTTGCTGTCTCCAAATAAGTGACCTATATACAGTTCAGAGCCAGTTCTTTGGAGCCACGTGACTTTGGTGCCGTCTCAGTTAAGATTTCAATTCTGACCTGGCAAAGTCATTTGGCTCAGCATTTTTTGTGTGTGTGAACTTCAGTACCCTGGACACGATGCTTTCTATGTTTTTATATCTCCCTCAAAACAGCAAGTTGGCTTACTATTGCTAAGTGAGTTAAAAGAAAAAAATGTCTAAAGATAGAATTTGATTTATGAAACAAATTAAGCAAGGTAAATGCTTAAATGATTTGAACATAAACGCAGTTAACTAGCATTTCCCATGTCACATGCCATTGCTCATGTCCTTCTTTCCTGAGAGACACTTTTCAGAAACATGCCATTAAATATGGAAAGACATCAAAAAATTGCTTCCTGGTTGGAAAATAAAATAGAATACCTTTCCAAAANGCTTTGTCATTATAAACTATAAAGCATATTTTTGTAAACCAGGGACAAGAATGAAAGGGATATTAAACTCAGACCCTTAAGGGCGCACATTGACTAGAGCATCCATATGAAAACAGATGTAAGATATATCCACTCTGCCCACTGAAGTCTATACAAATCACACTTTGTAAAGTTAGAAAAAAAGAGAAAAGCACAGCAGTTTTGCTACATACTATCTTTCCTGGGTTAGTGTGAAGAGCNACATATATTGGGTATATTATTTAGTTTACAGATACTTCAACCATTTCTTGTTACCCTCCTATCAGCTGACTATACATATCTCAGTGGATCAATCAATTGATTAATTAATAAAACAAACAAGTNTTAAAGATAAATTTGGTCAAAAGGATAATGACAATGACATCTCAAAAATAAGTTCAAATACTTTCTTCCCTTCAGGAGTATAATGGCAGAGACAAATAGCTTAAAAGTATGGTACTTGCCATAAGAAAAACATAAATAAAAATNGGTAACTTTTTGATTCTCTTTGGGAGATAATGGATATCACCTGTTCTTGCAGATAAAAAGAAAATGTGTCACAGCCTTTTTCTTTTCTTCCTTTTGCCTACCTCCACCCCCTTTGCCTTTATTTTCATCTTCACCCCTCTCCCTGATCCTCACACTTGCACTGGAACTCCAGACAACACACACTTTTGAAAAGACCTTTCTCAGGAGGACAACAATGGCATNGCCAGTTTGCCACATGAATCTTTGCCACGATATTGTCTCTTGGGAACAAGTTTTGTTGGACAGCCCAGGTGCAGTTGGCTAGCACAAGCTCTCATGGATTTGCTTAGACTCTATGAATGTTAGATTCTAGGATGCTCTAAGGCTTTCGGATCCCTGGATCCCATTTTCATGTTGAGTCAGACCAAGCAAAAATCCAATCTGACAATTCCTAGGAAATATTTGTAAAAGGATATATCCATCAATCACCAAGACATCTACACNTGCAGAACTATGCAGAAATGTACAACATTCTTCTCTTTCCTTACTGTTTTTAGATCTAAATACGGATTCTTTTGTTACTAACAACAAGCCCCTTTCTTGCTTTTGTTATTTGTTTGTATTCATTTTAAAGTGTTTCTTATAAAAGTGTCAGCACATTGACTNTTTTTGTGTGTGTGAATTTCCAATCTGCTCTGAGATATTAAGCCATGTTTTTCTTTTTCCTGAGATTGACTCAATTCTTTGGGCAGTGTTTCCCAGGAAAATTTTAAGCTCTTATGATGTCTAATAGTCACCTCATGAAACCAAGGAATAATTCATGGTCTTTGAAGCTAGCTGTATTAATTTCTATGAAGGTCTAAATAGGACTCACCTATACCTAATACGAGAAGCAGAGAAAAACCAGTTGACATATTATCCAGGTTCTTCTTTTCCCTCCTCTGTTGTATTCTGAATTCACTGGAAGCGCTGCAGCCCCGACCAGTCTGATACCTACTTGATTGACAGCTCTTAGCATAAGTGTTTTTGAAGAGCTGTTTTTGTGTGTGTTTTAAATTATTTACATGTGGCTTTTCTCACTTACTTGTTTATTTTAAAATTTATTTATTTATATTTAATTGTGTGTGCATGCGTGGTGTTTGTCCTGCAGGTATGCCTGTTTACCATATGTGTACCTGGTCTTATGGAATTGGAGTTACAGATGGTTGTGAGCTCCTGTGAGGGTGCTGGGAATTAAATCCAGGTTTTCTGCAAGAACAGCCAGTGCTCTTAAGACCTGAACCATTTCTCTATCCCATCTTCTCCTCTTTATAAAAAAAAAAATCATTCTGAATAGATTTCAACATATATAAAAGCAGAGAGAATGATGTAACAAACCATTACTCATTGGTAATATTCACCAACTTCTGACCTGTCTAATTGTGTTCATACTTCTATTCATTGTTCTCCTTGAGGATTATTTTGAATCACATGATTTTAAATATCATAATGTTTAAAAAGTAAATATTTATTACTTACCTAATAGGTAGTTAATGTAAAACAGAGTGGTTTTGTGATGGCAGCTAGTGTGTTTTACAGAAACTTCCCCAATTTGAGCTTCTGGATTCTTCTTCTCACTCTTTTTAAGCGAGGATCCACTTCCAGTACCAGAGACCTTATCAGCCCCAGGAATCAAGAATCACTGTGCTACTTCAGGAGAAAAGAATAATTCAGTTGATTACCATTATAATCAATGAAAATGGGAGTGTGAAGTGGAGACTCCAATAATTCCTAGGGTCCAGTATTCATAAAGGAATCGAAATCATTCACCCAGAAGTTTTTGAGCTTGAGACATGATAACTAATAATTTTCTTTTAAGAAAAAAAAAGCATGAACTTGTACTGATATAGAAAGAAATATTGTATCTGGAAAAACTGTCACTGAGGGACCATTGGATTGTAATATCAAAACACTTCTGGCTACCTGTAAACTACCAATAAAATAATACACATGAGTTTGTGTGATTCCATGATTCATATATAATTTTNAAAATTGTGTTTATTTTTTGTTGATTCATTTCTGCCTGCATTGCCATGTGGATGCCATAGCACCCGTGGGAAGGTCAGAGGACAACATGTGAGAGTTGGTATTTTTTTTTCTTACATATGGAACTGGGAATTGAACTCAGGTCCTACGCTTGGCACCAAAGACCTTTACCTGTTGAGCCACCTTGCTGTCTTAAATGGTATGTTTTCTTAGCTCACTAAGTTATCTAAAACTATTTATTATGGATAATTTTTAGAAGGAGAATGCCTGATAACTGCTGATTAAAATGAGAGAAGATAGGCCATTCACTCCTGATTCATTCCTTCTCCCATGACCAACCTGCCTCTCAGACTTCATTTATAGGCTCTTCCTGGTGGAGTAGGAAAACGCACCACACTTCTCAGCTATAATTCATTAAAGCTCTTGGGATCAAAATATTTTTTTTTGTCTTGGGATTTTGTTGTTGCTAGGCAATTAAAAAATGTTTTAACATTAAAGTGTGTGTCTGTGTGTGTGTGCATCAGAGGACAACTCTGGAGAGTTAATTCTTTTCTTTCATCATGTAGGTTCTGGGGATTGAACTCACAATCCTCAGGTTTGGCAGCAAGCGCCTTTATCAGCTGAGCTATCTAACCAGCCCCTTATTTAATCTTCTTGAGAGTTTCATTATGTAGTTTAGGTAAAGTTTGAACTCACTTTGTAATCTAGGTTGGCTTGATCTCACAACTTCTGGGATCGCAGGCATGTACCACTATGCCTAGTTTACCACAGACTTGAGCTCTAATAGTGGGCTTCAATGTTTAGTTTATGATAGATACTTTTCTCATATTCCTACTGGATCTGAAATATTAGGAATAATAATATAAATCTTTCAAAATAGCAAAAATATCTTCTCAAACTTTGTCTTACTCACAACACTAAATCTGACTTACTTCTCTTCCCTACACTGCAACCAAGTTTCCCTGCCTGGGAGCCTCATCTGAGCTGGAGAAAACACTGGCCCTGGTTTCCCCTGTGAGACTTGGGCATATATAAACATCTTAGTTCTATATGCCTTGAAACTAGATTCTAGGACTGGAGATANGGCTTTGTGGTTAAGAGCATTGGCTGCTCTTTCAGAGGACCCAGGTTCAATTCCCAGCACCCGCATGGCAGCTCACACAACTGTCTGTAACTCCAGTTCCAGGGGATCCAACTCCCTCACACAGACACACACGCAGGCCGAACACCAATGTCCATTAAAAAAAAAGGAAAAGGAACTAGATTCTGACCC
Source organism: Neotoma lepida (assembly GCA_001675575.1). NCBI lineage: Eukaryota > Metazoa > Chordata > Mammalia > Rodentia > Cricetidae > Neotoma > Neotoma lepida. The sequence goes on along the minus strand of LZPO01097382.1, from coordinate 63,763 downwards.
ACACAGCCTGTTTCTTTTTATGCACGCAGAAACTAGGTTTATCTTTTTGCTGTATTGTGCCTTCTATCACAGACCTTTGTCACCAACTTTTACCTGAACATACCCAGTTTGGAAGATATGCCTTAAACCAACTGAGCTTTGTAATCAAATGGGCTTCCTTTAGGTTTGAATTTCTCTGAAGCATAAAGGTGGAGGGTGCTAAAAATTCATACTCCCCAGTTTTACTTCAACTCTAGTAAACCAGAAGGTTTGAGTTAGGGATAGTGACCAGGGCTCTACATTTTGGCATAGTGAAATTTGAAAAAGATTGACTAAAGCCTAATAGGCTCTTAGATTTGAATTTTATCAGGACCCAACTTTTCTTTTTTCTTTCTCCCCCCCCATTTCTATTACTTAAACTTATAGAGAACCTGGGTCCTCTATAACTTAAAACTGCTTATTCATATTTCTTATGTCTGGAAACCTTAAAGATTCAGAAAAATATCCAGCCAATAAACCAAACAGCCAAAAGACTGTTTTTAACCAAAATAAAGCTGTATTTNAAACATGCCACTTAGGTTAGTATCCATTACAGTGAAACAATCTTCTGGATTTGGCATTAGAATAGGAACTTGTTCATGATATTAGTAACAATAATGTAAATTAAAATGCCTTTTAAAATGCTAAAAAGCACACAATGAATTCATAGTCTATATTAGAGCTGTGTACAACTTGCTTCCTGAATGTAGAGCAAAGAAAGTGAGGAATGCATTTTCGAGGGATGCCCATATTGTGGTCAACAGGAACAGAAAACATTGCAGGAAAAAAATTGGGAAAAATGTACCTGATTCAAATATGCTTTTTAAGTTATGTAATTCTGAGTGATTGGGGAAATTTAGAGTATCTGTGTATTTATGTATCAATCATTGTCTTTTGGTGTATCTATGACTAACTGTGCATTTAACTCTATCAACTATCTACTACTCACCACTTTTGTATTAATCTATCTTTAATATGCAAATGTGGTAAAATGAGAATGCACTTTCCATGAAAGTGAAAACTTTTGTCCATTTTATTTATGGATTTGCTGGCCCAATACAAAAACCATGTATTTGTTGATTGACTTACTTGGTTGAATACAGTTCATCAGGAAATATTTCCAAAAGGACTCAAGTGTAAGGGAGGTGACACAGGTGCCCAGAGATGTGTGGAAATGGCTATGTGGATGAAGATTACAGCATTATAAGAATATATCTGGGCTGGAGAGGTGGCTCAGAGGTTAAGAGCAGTGACTATTCTTCCAGATGTCCTGATTTCAATTCCCAGCAACCACATGGTGGCTCACAACCATCTGTAATGAGATCTGGCACCCTCTTCTGTATACATAATAAATAAATCTTTAAAAAAAAGAATATATCTTAGTGCTGAATGTTGTCATATTTGAAAGTTTTGGTTAGTTGACTATGGGCCCACCCTATAGTCAGTAGCTTTTGGTAGCAATAATTGTGATTTCTTTTGTCTCAGAGAAGATTTCTTTCTCTTTTAGGTATGAGGCTTGTATGAAGTGTGACTTAAACCTGTTTGAGAGTATAGGCTTTGGAGGGATTTCTGGATTAGATATTTTCTTTTCTCAGAAATGGTCTCTGCATATAGAAAGACAATGGCACATATTGGCTAGTGGTACACATTTGCTGTGTCTGAGGAGATCTTCAATTGTAGCATAGTCTCTTTTAAATTTAATTTTCCAATCTATGTGAAGAAAACGTNTTCAAAATGCATCTAGAAATATGATTTGGTTATCATTTAACATATACCTTCTGTGGAAATATGTTAGCTATTTGTACATGTAACAAGGTAATTTATTGTCTGTGTCTCAGTACTGGAGAGTGGTGACATCACACGTGGTTTTATTTTAATGCTGAAGCTTTCAACCTCTCATTCACTCTTAAAACAACTATCTCTTAATGTTCTCTGTGTGTCTGCATCTCTTTTAGGATGGAGAGGCTGTTAAAGTTCCTTATGGAGCTTCCCTTCTAGTGAGCAGATGAACTTTGGAAGGGTACATAAGAAAGCATATTACGAGAAATCCACAGAGTCTGCTTAAAGGGCAAAGGAATTTATTAGGGGAGAAAAACTCACTGTACAGAACAGAATTGTCNCAGGTTCTGGAATGCTGGGGCACAGTCTCAAGTGGTTCCAGTCTCGCATCAAACCCATGAGGGAGAGAAGAGACTGCTATGTGCATCTCAGGCCTTAAGGGTAGCCAGGAGGCCACGCCCCAGGGGCATGTACTTCAAGGTCATAGGCAGATAGAGCAGTCACCTGCTACATCTCTAGGGCTGCTACATCTCTAGTGCAGTATGCACTACAAAAGCAAATTCAGGTTGTCATAAGTCCTGTGTGAAAACAACACAGTCATGAGATAGAGAGGACCTTAGGGGTGAATGAGTTGACATTGGCAACAGAGTTTTTTTGTGAAGACAGGGTGTTTAGCTGAGACTGAAGTGATCTGAAGAAACAGGAAAAGGCCAAGAGATGAACGAATCTAACGTAAAGGCTTCAGGTAAAAAGTAGCTTGACATGCTTTGGCTAAATCATCAATTTATTAATCCAAACAAGTATTTCTGAGAGTCTATTTTGTGCCAGGTGCCATATATTCAAAGATGAGGACAAACAGTGAGTAAAGCACACATTTTGGGCTCCAGATCTCATAGGGTTTATATTCTGGNGATTACAAAAAGAGAATGGCAGTACAGAGAGGAAGGGATGAAGAGAAAAAGGGAGAGGAGAAGGAGGAAAGATAAAGATAAAGTACTAGACAGTGGTGAGTAAATTAATTCAAGTGAGATCGAACAATATAATAGACATATTTTAGTGGTGTATCTGCACTTGAGGGACTAGAGAATGCCCTTCTGAATGATTGATCTGTGTTATAGTAATAGGGTAACAACATGAGGCTTACAATCCTTTGGTAGTCCCAATTGTGGATTACAACATAGCAAACTAGACCAAGGAGAGCTTATGATTATGTGAAGCAGTCTGTTACCCTACTGTTTTCCCCTCAACTCATTANTGCATATGTGAAGGCACAGAACTATAGTTATTGGAATTTATAAAGAAAGGAAATAACACATTTTATTATCAGTAGCAAATTATATGTGGCTTTTCCCACCCCAGTTTTGGGATGATCAGACTGAAAACAGCTGTTTCAGTTGATGGGAATATATGGCAGAATTAAGAGCTTCTACTTAATATAGAATGGTTTAAATAACAATGAATCTTAAGATTAAATTAGAAGTATGAAAATTAATATGTATTTAAGCAATCCTACAATTGTCTTAGCTTTTTGCACCTTTTAATTAAAACCATGGATCCATTATGGAGCATATCTTGTGGTATTTTGCAATTTAAAAAAATGTTGAAATATTAGCTTACTTTATGCAATGAGAAAATGCTAGTCAAGATTCTCATACTATAATGAATAGAATTCTATTTAAAGCAGTTCAAGTTAAAGGTTGTTTCTTGAAAGGAAAGAGCACGGGTAGAAAATAGAATATGGTGAATGATAATGACATGAGAGGCCACATGCATTGCAATCTCTGCATCTGCTCCATGGGAATTTCTGCTTTCCTTTCACATAGCTTTCTTTCCTTATTCACAGTCCCTGCTTCACTTACTGTCAATCACAACTCCCTTATACTTTCCATGCTCACTACTAAAATGAAACATGATCTTGAGATACATACACACTGCATAGAAAAAACATGGTATTGTAAGGATTAATTTCTCTATTTAATAAATATTAATTAAGTTCATAGGAGAGTAAGCATTGAATAAAATGAGCAAAAAGAATCTTTGCTAATGTGGAAATTATACTCTAGGGGAACAGATACAAAACTAAGTAAGTTACATGTAACATGATACTTAGAAAATCATAAGATCTATGTAGACAATTAATTGTGAAACTAATTAGGAAATAAACAGGAAGCTCTAGGGAAAGCTCAACTTAACAGGAACATTTGGGCTAATATTTCTAAGAGGTCATTTAGAGAAAGGACTTTATACACAGAGACATCAAATATTTGTCTGAATCTGAAGAAGAATGAACAAAGGGCAGGGCATGTTAGAATGACTGAAGGATTTGGGCAGCTTGGAAATAGTTTGGGTATGAATATGAAGTCTGCT
>LZPO01097382.1:46543-58302 GCA_001675575.1 Neotoma lepida | reverse complement strand
GTGTATGTGTACTATGTGTGTGCCCAGTGCCCAAAGAAGTTAGAGGAGGGAACCAGAACTCCTGAAACTGGAGTTACAGATGGTTGCGAACTGCTTTGTGGGTGCTGTGAATTCAACATGGTCTTCCTTAAGGGCTACAAGTGTTCTTAAACACTGAGCAGTATCTCCATAAACTAAGTAACAACCATATATATATATATATATATATATGTATGGAAGCTTCTACAGTAGTAGGTGAGTTTCATATGACTTTTTCTAAAGATCTTTAGAGATACTTATTCCTTCCTATATTCATCCTCTACCCTTCACTTATTTTTTTTAATTTTATTTATTATGTATACAGTATTGTGTCTACATGTTTGCCTTCATTCTAGAAGAGGGGAGCCCATCTCATTATAGATGGTTGTGACTCACCATGTGGTTGCTGGGAATTGAACTCAGGACCTTTTGAAGAACAGTCAGTGCTCTTAACCTNTGAGCCACCTCTCCAGCCCCATACCCTTCACTTACATACCTATCCCCAATTTAACTCTTTCTGTTTCATTATTCCCCTTTAACCATTTTTACCACTGTGTTTCTATCTCCTTTCCCTTGAAGCCTTCTGTCTCCATGCCCTTTACTAATTTCCTGACCTCTATACATATTATAAAGAAACATACCTATCTGAAGATTGAAAGCTAACATCTATAAATGAGAGAAAATATTCTGCCTTTATCTTTCTGGATCTGTGTTACCTCACCCAGGATGATTGCTTTCAGCNTCATCTATTTACCTGAGAATTTCATAAGCTAGTTTTTTCTTGATAGCTGAATAATATTATATTATGTAAATATACCACATTTTTATTGTCCATTCATCAGTTGTTGGACCTCTAGGATGTTTCCATTTCCTGGCTATTATGAATAGAATGGCAATATAGTAGAACTTTAGTGTCTTTAGGATACATGCTCCAAAATGGTGTAGCTATATAATGTGGTANATCTGCTTTCAGTTTTGTGAGGAACCTCCACACTGACTTCCAAAGTGGTTGTAACAGTTTGCACTCCCACGAGCAGAGAGTAAGTATTCCTCTTTCTTCACATACATGCCAGCATTTATTAATTGTTTTTAATCTTAGCTATTCTGATTAGATTAAGATTAAATCTCAAATTACTTTTAATTTGTATTTACATGATAAGGATGTTTAACACTAAAAATTATTTTTTAGCCATTTATATTTCATCTTTTGAGAATTATCTGCTTAGTTCCATGCATTAATATTTTCTTGATACTTAGCTTTTTTAATTCTTTGTATAGTCTAAATACTAACCTTCTGGTAGATGTGCAGTTGGTAAAGATTTCTTTCCCCATTATGTGGTATGCCTTTTCACTCAAGAGATGGTGTCCTTTGATATACAGAAACTTTTTGGTCTTATGAGGTCTCACTTACTAATTGCGGGTCTTACTGTTTGCATTATTGGTGTCCTTTCNTTGCCAATGAGTTCAAGTATATTCTCTATTTTATTCTTTATCAGTTTCAAGGTATCAGATCAAGGTTCTTGATTTATTATGAATTGAGTTTTCTAAATTTATCTAGGATTTTCATTATTTCTTGCCATTAACTGAGTTTGTATTTTTTTCTTGTTTTTCCAAAATTTTGAGTTGCATCATTAAGTCATTTATTTCTACTCTTTCTGGTTTATAATTGTAGGCAATTAGAGCCCAAAGTTTCTCTTGTAGGGATATTTATAATGTTTCTTAGAGGTTTTGTTAGGTTGTTATGCTTTCATTTTCATTTAGTTCCAAGAATTTTTTAATTGTTCTTTGATCCATTCTTTGCTCNGTAATGAATTTCTTAATATTCACGAGTCTGTAACACCTACTTATTAGGTTTTTTTTTCTGTCAACTTTAGTTTTAAATTGTATTATAGATTCCAGGATGTGGTCTATTTCTGAGAACCTTCTATGTGCTTGCTGANTAGTATGTATATTTTTTGATTTTTGTGTGGTATATTAAGTAGATATTTGGTAAATCCATTTGGTGTATGATGTAACTTAATTCTGATGTTTCTCTGTTTAGTTCTGTTCAGGTGACCTGCCTAATGGAGAAAGTGGGATATTGAAATCACCTACCGTTGATGGGTTGATGTTAGTATGTGTCTTTAATTTCACTAGTGTATTTCTGTGTGTGTATGTGAAGTTGGGTGAAACATTTTTTGGTGCAAACATGTTTAGGATAGCAATGTATTCTTGTTTAACTCTTCCCTTGTCCTTTATCTCTTCTGATTAGTGTTAGTTTGAAGTCTATTTTGTCAGCTATTAGGATAGTGGTGACTGCTTGCTGCCTGGTCCCATTAGATTAGAGTACTTTTGCAGATCTATTTACTCTAAGCCTGCTTATTTATTTATTATTCATTATTATTATTTTTTTTTTAGTCAGAGTTACTCTGTGTAGCCCTGACTATCCTGGACTTAACTCTGTAGACCAGGCTGGCCTTGAACTCACAGAGATCTGCCTGCCTCTGTCTCCCAAATGCTGGGATTAAGGGCATGTGCCACCACTATCCAGTGGTTGTGCATACCTTNAAAGCTGTATTTCTTACTTTTTTTTATTGGCCATCATGCTTTCTTTTTTTATTAAATTTTTCATTTATTTTAATACCAACCACAGTTTCTTCTCTCTTCTCTCTTCCCGTTCCCTCCCCCATATCTCTTCTATCCCCCCATCCATCCTTCCTCTGTTCAGAAAGGAGCAGGCCTCCCAAGGGAGTCAACAAATTATGGCATATCAAGTTGAGGCAGGACAAGCTCCTCCCCTTCATCAAGGCTAGGCAAGACATCCCAGCATGGGGAGTAGGTTCCAAAAAGCCATAAAGCTGTATTTCTTGCAGACAACAGATAGATGGGTTTTGTTTCTTGACTCGTTCATCTAGCTTTTGTCTTTTTATTAGAGAACCAAAATCATTAATATTTAAAGTTATTATTGAAAAGTGTGTGTTTATTGTAGTCATTGTGTTNTTGATTTTTGGTGNTGTTGTTTGTGTTCTCAATGACTTTGTGTTTTAGTAACTATAGCTTTGTATTTCTTTCTACAGTCTCTTGGCCATGCTCATTTCTCTCTTCAGCCCGAAACATTGCTTCCTATATTTTCTTTAGGTTTGGTCTGTTGGACATAAATAATTTTAGGCAGTTTATATCATTGAATGTTTTTTATTTCTCCTTTAATAATGGCAGATAGTTTTACTGGGTATATTAGTCTAGGTTGGATGTAGTGGTCTTTTAGGCATTGGAATGCATTGCTCCAGCCTCTTCTGGCTTTCACCATTTTTATTAAGTTATCCTGATGGGATTTCCTTTTTTATATGTAATTTGTGTTTTTTTTTCCATCTTGGAGCCTTCATTATTCTGTTCTTTATAATTAGTGTTTTAACTATGATTTGCTGTGGGGATTTTCTTTTCTGGTCTTACCTACTTGGTGTCCGTGTGCTTCTTGCACCTGTGTGGGTGTATCTTTTCTTAGTGTGCTTCTTGCATCTGTGTGGGTGTATCTTTTCTTAGTTTCTTTAGGGGAAATTTTCTTCTGTGATCTTGTTGAAGACCTGGCCTATGCCATTTATCTGAGATTTTTCTCCCTCACCTAGTCCTATAATTTGAAGATTTGGTCTTTTCATGTTATCTTCCATGTCTTGTTTCTTCTTTTCCAATGTTTAAATTTTTTTTTAAATATTCTTTGCTTATTTCATCTAGATCTACTACTTTATCCTCTAATTCTGATCTGTCTCTTATACACATCTAGATGTGTATAAGAGACAGTCTCTGTAATCCTTTCCTTTGAGAGTTTTCAATAACATTAAGTATTAGGTCTTTAATTTTCTTTTTCATTTCAGCTTGCATCCTTTTTAATGTTGTTCTTTTTCCTTGTCCCTTTATTAAACTCCATTTTAAAATACTGTATTGTCTTTACTAGTTCCATCAGACTTATATTTGTATTTTCTTGAGCATCACTAGGGTCTTTATTCTCTTTAAATTCATAGAACTGGCTCCTTGTGTCCTCTTTANGCTCCTTGAAGTCTTTGGTGAAGTTTATGATTGTTTTTAAATCTTGTGTCACTAGGTTCATCTTGTAATTCTCACTGGTAGATATTTCTAAAGAATTGATGGTTTTTTTTTGTGGGGGGATGGAGACGATTCTGCCTTGAATTTATAATGAGATCTGAGTGTGTAGACCTTTTTTATTAGATTTGTGTCTAATATGGGCAGAGAAGGTTGGGGCAAAAGAGGGATGTATGGGTCGGATTGAGTCTAGAGGTTGAATATGAATTAGGTAAAATGAAGTGTCCACACATCTTTGTTCACACCTGGAATTTGAGGGTAGAACTGGGAGTTGTGAGGAGGGAAGAATCAGGGAGATTCATCTGGCTAAACTCTTGAGAATGATGTTCAGGATTTTGGGTAGATTTCTCAATTCTGATCATTTTTTTCTATATTATATATAAATATTTTACTCGAGTCTTAGTTTTCTTTTCTTTATGTACTCATAATTTCTATTCCTATTTTCTTCCCTTATTCTGTCTTTGCACTGATCCAAGTTGAACTTCCTAACTGTATGTCCTCAGCATAGATTAATGATGAAGACTAGATTTACCAATTTTGAATCCAACTAAACTGTTAAATATATTGTTACTGAACATGTATCTATCATGTTCAGTAAGAGTATATCAAAAACTTCTAGAGANAAGAATCCCAGCTTATCAGATCTATGTATCAATGTATTAATATAAAATTTGAGTATGGTAGATGACCCAGATTCTAGTTTAATTAAAATCTTGATAGGAAATATGTTTAGAAATATTAGCAATAAATGTGTTAGGAACATTTTGATAANGTNTTTGTTTAGNATATATTTAATTTCCTTTGGGCAAATATAAAATAGAATTGTTGGTTGGTATAATAAATACAGATTTAATTTTGCAGAAACTACAAAATGTGTGCCTTTTTAATTTATCCTTTTTTTTAATTATTAGAACATTTTATTGCAAATTTTGTCTTTTAAATTGACACATGGGCCATGTGGAGTTGATAGTCACAATCTGCTTATTTTCCTCTTTTAAAATGTTTTTATATGCTATTTNAGAATTGCCAGGAAAAGAAAAAAGAAAAGAAAGAAAGTCAGACAGTTGGTGGCACANGCCTTTAATCCCAGCACACATGANGCAGAGAAAGGCAGATCTCTGTGAGTTGGAGGCCAGCATGGTCTATAGAGAGAGTTCTAGGACAGCCAGAGCTACATGGAAAAACCCTGCCTCAAAAAAAAAGAAAGAAAATAAAAAGAGAGAACTGTATATAATATATATTTTTAAGCATAATTTTTTATTCATTCTTTGGAAATTTCATATCATGTATCCCAATCCTGCTCACCTCCTAGTTCCACCACATCCACCCCTCACCCTGCAGCATCTCCCCAAAAGACCCCCTCAAATTAATTAAAAACAAAACAAACAAGCCACCTCTGTCCTTCCCACCTCTCCAACACCTCTTCATTTGTTTTAGTGGCATGGGGAGCTGTGGTGTCTCACACAGGCATAAAATACATTTTGACTGTAATTTTTCTCTGCCTCACTGTTTCCGAGATCCTCCACTCCTTCCGCAGTCACCCAACTCCTCATTTCTTTCCCCCCCAACACACACACAAAACAACCGAAACCAAANTGCCTCCCACACTCACAAAAAAGCCTCCTGGACTCTGATTTATGTTGACTATCTAGTCCTGAGAATGGGGACTTTCTTGGAGTGTGGCTCATATACCCAGTGTCACTGAAAACTAATTGAGAATTGTCTCTTAGCTAGGTGTGAACCTTTGTGCCACTTTCCTTCTTCCCTGTTAGGAATTTTGGCTGGCTTGAGCTTCTGTAGGTCTTGTGCATGCTTTCACGGCGTCTTTGAATTTANGTGCATCTCCTGTATTTGGAAAGCACCATTTCCTTCAAATGCTTATATATACATATTGTGCTATGATCTAATCAACCTAATTAATGTATCTATAGTCTCACACACTTATCTGTAGATTTAAGAACAGTCATAATCTAGTCTCTTAGAAATTTTCTGATAAATGTACATACTTTATGAAGCTTATCTCATATGTAAGAATCCTCAGTTATTTTCAGTTAAAAATCATTTTTGCTATTAAAAATAGTATTGTGGTGATCATTCCCAGAAATGTAAGNTTGTAATTACTAATCATTAGAGACACCCCTACTGTGGATTGCTATTTCTAAGCATCCAAATTTTCATAGCTATTGTCTTCCCATGATGTTGCATCAACTTAATCTCCCGCAATTAATGTTTCAAAGTGCCCAGTTTCCTATTATATGTTATCAAACTTTTAATCTTTGCAGTCAATCTTTGCTAGCAATCTCTCTTCCTATTTCTNTTCTTCAACTATCTTTAATTTTCTGTGTCTTAACGTAACATAAGACATGGAAGCTTGTAACGTATTAGGGTTAGCCATAGATTGCAAACGTTGACTGTGTAGTACCTTTTTGTAAGGGAGAAAGAGGTGCTTCTCTGAGCCTGCTTTCAATTTCCATGCTTCAATCCCTCTTTGCTTTAACTCTGCCCACATGCTGGTATGTGGCAGTGTTAATTGGGTATTCTGCTTTTGGAATCTCATGTAGAATGTTCATCCAACTCATTTACCACAAAATTAAAAAAATGAAGAGAGTGAACACAGCCATTAGAGTTGTTGTGAATAATTTGAGTTAAATGTAAATGTAGAAAGAAAACAGGAAAACTACTATTAAGTACACCTTGCCCTCCACAATGGAGTGCAATACATTTTTACAAGGTTAATTATTCCCACCATCTATCTATCTATTTAAAAGCTGTGCAATTGAAATATGAATATGTCAGGTATTTAAGTACTAACTTGCTTAAAATGTACTTTATTAAAATAGCATTATGCATATTTTAAAGTTAAAATTCTGTGCTCTGTAGATGTAGAGGTAAAAACTCCCATTTATTGTCCACTGAATGTGAGGAAAATTGGATTTGTCAGGAAGCTGATTGATATCTCGAAGTGTTTTGTTTTCAGTGACTGGCACTGCCGAGTTACAACCATCTATCATCTAACAGGTAATTAGTCAGATTTCTCATCATGAGCCTTCAATCCTGCTGTTTTATTATTGAAATACCACAAACCAGTAGGCAATTTGAATGCAGATAAAGTTCTCTGTCATGGTCTTAAGGACAAAGACAACATTTTGCAATTTAGGAGTACTGAGTTTGAATAAAATTCACTGAAATGTAAGTTTGGGTCTTATATGAAAATAAATATGAAAGATTTAATTTGATACCTTATTTTTTCTTCACAGTAGAAACTGAATGTTGATAAAAGAAACCTAGTGTTCTAATATAAACTTATCTTATTATAACATTTTATAGGTAGAACGTTAAGTAGCAAACACAGACTGCGTGAAGAATAAAGTTAGATAAAATAAATGAACTTGGTGGCCTTGGATAGCTTTCAACCATTTTCTAAGGTGTTTCGAGATGGTGGTAAAAGTAATTTGCAGTTTACAATATTAATAATATAAAAACTTTACAGTTCAGTCAATTGCTTTCTAATAAGTTCAGATATTAAAATAATCCAAATTTCATCAGTAATTGTGTATTCATTCTGGCACATTCTCCAGGCTTCTGAAGCCGAGCTCAGGCACTTTGGNATTCTNCCAGAGTCCTTCTGATGTTAAGCAAATCATTTCTATCAGTTCTATCCCAACAAGCATAGTAACTTCCTTCCATTCAGTATTATTTTCTTGNCTTAATTAAAAATCATTTATTATCTTTCAGAAAAGTGAGTCTCAAAATAATTGACTTTTCCCAGTTACCCAGAGTAATTACCCACTGGTGGGGTATAATATGTTCCATTCTTTACACTATTTTTATATGTGAATGAATATAGTCACATATTTTCTCAAATCTAAGTTAAATAATAATAGTTTAATATTTTATATNTAACAATATACTCTAAAANGAATTAGGTCAAACATTTATTTCTTTGTAAGACAGAATTTCATTCTGTAGCCAGAGTAATCTGGAAATCTATATGCAGTCCAGGCTGGCCTGAAACTCATGGCAATATTGCTGTCATAGTCTCCCTAGTGCTGGCTGAAAAGCTTGAGCCACAGCAATATCTATTTTTCATATTTTAGTCTTTTTGTGCTTAAAACTTACATTTATTTACCAGTACTGGAGTTTAAAACTAGGTCTTCAATATATGCAAGGCAAATGTTCTGTCCTGGAAGTATTTTTAACTGTTTGAAAATTTCATACATGTGTATAATGTGTTCTGATCAAGTCATCCCTCTATTCCCTCCCCTCCAATTCCTCTCATATTCCCCATCATTATTCCCTCCAAGTTTCAAATGTTCTGTTTTTTTTTTTAAAAACCCACTGAATCCACTTAGTGTTGCCATATGTGCACCAGTGTAAGGCCAGCTACTGGACCATGGGTAGCTTCTCAGGGGCCTGAGTCTTTGAAGAAAGCTAACTTCCCCTTTCGTAGAATCCATCCATTGCCAATAGCTTCTTAGCTAGGGGGTGGTATTTTTTTACCATCTCCACAGTCCACGCTGGGGTTTCNTCTGGCTCGATCTTGTACAGGTCTTGTGCACACTGTGAGTTCAAATGTGGATACCCTTGAGCTTTATCCAAGCAATAATGTTTTAATTTTAGTTGTCATGTCTGCTGGTAAATAACGGATTTTACCAGAAAGAAAACTTCTTATGTAATTGACCTTAGTTTTTACTATTTCATTTTATTTTACTTTTGTGACTACAATCTACAACCCCAAAGAAGCAAGGTAACAATGAGTACCCTAAGAGAAAGTCATGGATTTCCCTGAAAAGGAAATAGATGAGATCTCCTGGGTAAACTGAGGGTTGTGTGTGTGGAGGGGAGGAGATGATGTGATGGGAACATGAGGGATCGGGGTTGGTCGAGTTGGGAGCAGCACGGAGGGGNAGAGTAATGAGAGATATCGTGATAGAGGAGATATCTTGATAGAGGGGGTCATTTTGGGGTTAGAGAGAACCTGGTGCTAGGGAAACTCCCAGGAATCCACAAGGATGACCCCAGCTAAGACTCCTAGCAATAGTGGAGATGGTGCCTGAACTGACCTTCTCCTGTAATTAGATTGGTGACTATCCTAATTGTCATCAGAGAGCCTTCATCCAGTAACTGATGAAAGCAGATGCAAAGATCCACAGCCAAGCACTGGGCTGCTCCTGGAGTTCAATTTAAGAGGAGGAGGAGGGATTGTACAAGCAAGAAGGGTCAAGATCATGACTGGGGAACCCAGAGAGACAGCTGACCTGAGGTAGTGGGAGCTCACGGACTCTGGACTGACAGCTAGGGAGCTTGCATGGGACAGACCTAGGCCCTCTGCATGTGGGACAGTGGTGTAGCTTCATATGTTTGTGGGGCCCNTAACAGTGGGATCAGGACCTGTCCCTGGTGCATGAGCTGGCTTTTTGGAACCTAGCCCCCATTGCTGGGATGCCTTGCCCAGCCTTGATTCAGCAGGAGGAGCTTGGTCCTGTATCAGCTTGATATGCCATGCTTTGTTGAGGCAAAGGGGGCAGCCCTTTCTGAACAAAAGATNAGATGGGGGAGGTGTAGATGGGAGGTGAGGGTAGAGAACGGAAAGAGAGAAGGGAGGGAAGAAACTGTGTTTGGTATGTAAAATAAATGAAATAATTAAAAAAAATAAGTGGGATATCTTTTGAGCTGTCACTCAACATACAGTATAAGAAAAATTCCAGACTTGAATAAGAAAATGATAAGTCTGCAATATGTTCTCAGCCTTCATCAGAAGAGTTCCTCTTTTGTAGTGGATGATGGTTAATACAGAGACACAAAAGGGGTCAGAGTGCAGAGAACAAGTGACTGTGGAGTGCTTGGTCCAAAACAGGTCACACTCCACCAGCTCCATGCCTAAGGAACATCACAGAAGAGCTGATGAAAAGAATGTAAGAGCCAGAGGTTAAGGAGGAGAACAACAAAACTGTTTTCTGTTCATGACATAGTTAATGAACTCACTGCAACTGTGGTTACATGCATGAAAGCTGCATAAAATTAGGTCCCTCACCACTTAATCATGGAAGGAGAAAGGACTCATCATACNCTGCCCCTCCTCAAAAATGTATTGACAGTTAATGTTGGCTAGTGGAAAGGGTGTCACTTTCTTCAGTAGTGTAGCCACTGACGAGCTGCCCATACCCCAGTAAGTAGACTCTCTCTCTCTCTCTCTCTCTCTCTCTCTCTCTCTCACACACACACACACACACACACACACCACACGGACACAGAGATGCTATGTGAGTGGAAGGGGGAGTCGTTGGGAAGAATGGTTTCAGCAGGAGGAGGGGCGAATTTGACAGAATAATAGGGGCTGAAAAGGACTAAAATTCATTGTTACATACAGCATAAGACTGTCAAAGAATAAGAAATAAAAAGGAAATGTCACATCTCTGTTGTCATGCAAGATGAAAAGATACTAGTTCCTTGAAGATTTTATTTATAAGACAATTTTGCAAACTTTAGTAAGTAAAGCTGAAACCTGAAGTCAGTTTTTAAGCTTTCCCTAACTCCCTGTTCCCTCCAACTGGTTTGAACCATGGTACCTAAAATTACTGAGATTTGCTTCTGAGCGTAAGAGAATGGGCATTTTAGTTGTCTCTACTGGCNGCTTGACTACACTGAGGTATAGCAACATTGAATCAAGAATTACCTGTGACAGGTGATAAACCGAGGGGAGTATATTATTTACTCATTTAACTCCCCGTAAGTGAAATCCTATTATCATTCTCACATTGTGGACTGGATACTGAGGTTGCAGGTGCCTCTCTTGCTTCAAAGTTAGGAAGCAAATGGAACTAGGATAAACGCAGCACTTTGACTTTGTCATTGGTCTTAAACACTTATTTCCCTTCCTGCTGGTACTAAGGCACTATGGCTTTTAATTGTATTTCTTTGTTCAACCATCGAGGAAAGACCATGCCCATAACAATTTGAATGTAGGGAGATTGGTAAGGAGTACACAGAAACATCAGAATTTGTATGTACTGATACTTTGTAGATANTGCATGCTGGTCTTATAGGCCAACTTTAGATAGCACTGTTATTTCTTATCACACATTACTCTCAGCTGAAGATGAAGCTCAGAGGTGCAACAACCCACAGAAAATCACACAACTGTTAAGCAGCAGGTTTGGAATGGCTCACTTCAAGAAATATGAACTTATTTTTTAAAAATAAACTCNATTACATTTTTGAAGTATTTGGAAGGCATTCGGTACATTGGAAAACACCATATTTGGATCCAGAAAGAACTATGTTAAAAATCCTAAAAACCCAAATCCCATCAGTTACTATAAGGACATCTGGAATGTCTTGGCCACTTTTCACCATTNTTCTCACCTCTAAACATGGGGAAAGATCAGAATACTCATCCTAGCTACCTCATGCCCCTGGTGTGTTCAGGCACTGGGCAGCATACTTCCTTCCTATAAGCCCCTGTTTCCATTCTTTTGAGAGCTATGTGGACTTTTTTGAGATATAATATTAAAGTGACAGATGTGTGGCTTAAATGGGCTTTGTTGTAACCAGTGCATTCTTTTTATTCTTATGATGTTTATCAGATCAATTTATGATACATGTGATACATTAAGAAAATTAGTTGGCCAACACCAAAACTTTATCAAACTTTCCTGTGAGGACAG
>LZPO01097382.1:7387-28323 GCA_001675575.1 Neotoma lepida | reverse complement strand
CCCAGTCCCATGCAGGCTCCATGATCCCATGCAGCCGACGATCCAACTTTCATGAGTTCCTACAGGTTTCCTCGTTATGATCTTGATGTACTTGCTCATAGAATCCCTTTTTTCATGTTGAAGAGGGAGAAGGGGGAGAACATGAAATTGGGTGGGTAGAGAGGATCTGGGAGGAGTTGGGAGTGGGGAAAGAATATGCTTGAAATATAGTGTAAGAAAAACCCTTTCTAAAAAGACAGAAAAAAAAGTAGGCTTCCTGAATAAATAAGTATCTTAAAAACCCACNGTCTTTTCTTCAGTGGCATTAGTAGAAGAGCACAGGACAAGTTAAGTCTGGTTACAGATTTCAAAGAACTTTTCAGAGACTAGTGATTCTGAGAGAAGAGTAACTGCAAATGCCACCATTTTGCAGCCAAGTAAGAGGCAAAAACTGGTTGAGAAATTCCTCAGGGAACATCACAAATTAGGGACAGAATTAGAATGAAAATCCACAAACGCTGAGGTTCCAGTCTGTCACTTAGTCACAGAATCTTTCTTTTATTCAGTCTTCAGTCATGGTCTTCTTTCAGATTGAAAGACAGATTCCCTTATGAAAGTCGGTGCATATATTGTGATGGGAGTATGAACACAGTGAGACTCCAAGTGATGTTTCTAAACGTAGCTTTTGTTGACACTGCCAGATTTAGTCAGTAAATATTTTATTCATTACTTAAGCTTATTCTTCATGCTTTTTTTTTTTAAAAAAAAACTGGCATTATAGTAAAGGAGGAATTTCAATAAAAATTCAACATTTTGTCATTTTTTTCTTTGAAAGCATGTACAATTATTAAAAACAGCATTCATTATATTCTAATTTTCCATTCTTTAAACAATGCTTTGAGATTTCAAAAAAGTAATTATAAAAGAATATTTCACTAAATAGTAATTATTACAAAATGAGAATTCAGTGGCAGGAATTATAAGTCTGAATATTACCTTGAAATTGAACACACAAAATGTGATATAAATTTATAGGTTGCTTTATAGCTATACTGTGGTGATATTTTATCTGTGTCCCCCAATAAAATTTATCTGAGGATTGGAGGAAAATGGTCAGCCAGCCGCTAGTAGTAAAAACAAAAGTCGTGCAATGTTAGCACATGTCCGTAATCCATCTGATTCTCTGTGAGTCCAAGGTCACACTAGGGAACAAGCTGGAAGGTGGTGGCACACGCCTTTAATCCTAGCATCAGCCATAGAGTTCTGGAGGTCTGTGTAGACAGACAGAAAGTGATGTAGCTTGGTGGAGAGAGGAAATGAATTAGCAGAATGGACAGGCATAAAAAGCCTGTTTAGACAGGAAGTCTCTCTCTCTTCGTTTTGCTCTGTTTGGAAGCATCGGCGTTGGAGAGGTGAGGCTAGCTGGTGGCTTGTTCCTAATTCCTCTGATCTCTGAGATTTTTCACCCCTATTTCTTGCTCCATATGTTTATTAATAAGACCATTTAGAAATTCGTCTTACACTATATAGATGGTTATATGTCTGTTGATAAATGAATATATGGTGAATAATGAATATGTAAATGTATTAGTTTATGCAATATATATGCTATCCATATTCTACAGGTAAAGACAGCATGAGAGAGAGCGAAAGAATTTTTTTCTCCATATGTATGCACATTCATAAGTGGCTCAATTGGATGGAAAGAGCACAGAGAGAATACTGAAGTTTTTACTGGAATTGATTTAGCTAACAATATTTTCTAATATTAGCTACCATTTGTTTTATATCTATTTCATACACCGTACTTAACAAATATAAATTTTATTCATACAGCACCTAAAAAAGATAGGTATAACTATCTTCATTTTCAGAAGACCAGTTGAAATGGACTTCCCTGAATTCACTTAGAGGATTTAGGTGAATTATTCAAAATCACACAGGTTGTTAATAACTGAATTTGAACCAAATTCTATTTAATTCTAAAGCCTTCCATCATCCACTAATATCTAAATTGAGGGGACATTAAATAAAGGTTCTCTGATAAAGTGCTTATCCTGCAAACACAAGGACTGAATTCAGATCTGTAAGAGCCACGTAAAAGCAAGCACAGTGGCAGGAATCAGTAACTTTAAGACTGGGAGGACATCAGATAGAAGGAGCTCATTGGCCAGCCAATATGCCACATACACCCACAGAATGAAAAACAAATAAATTGAAATGATACAAAGGTCGCTTCCAAGTAGGAGAGTCGTATGCGATAATCTTTTCTCTTTTAGTCTTTATTTTAAATTGTTGCAAATGAAGTATAAAAGCTGCTTTTTCTGAACTTCCACAAAGTCACAGAGATGAAAATAAGCAAGTCCCCATAGAGTTGGTGAATTCCTGGAGTGATAACTCTGAGGATGGCTTTAGCAGGTGCAAGGCATAATAACACATTATGGTGTCTAGATCTGAGTAGTTTCACAAAAGGATGGATGCAATTAAAAGCCCATAATGAGGCAAACTAGTCTTTAGACCTTAGAGAAACTCAGTGACCTACTGAGCCTGTATTTTTTTTCTTATATAAATGCATGACACAATTATATATATATTTATATATATATTTTTCTTTTAGGTAAGTTGTCAATAAAATAAGACCTAGATTTTTAGGTTGGAAATACACATTGGATGAACTACTCAGCTTTTCATGTCACATAAAAGCATTTGACTCCACCTGGGTATCATCTTTAATCCCAGGATTTGGGAGGCTGAGGAAGGAAGATCATTAATATAAGGACAGCCTGCAACACACAGCAAGAAGGTATATACTTCCACAATTTTGGCGTTAGATATATTTCCGTGTGTGTGTGTGTGTGTGTGTGTGTGTGTGTGTGTGTGTGTGTGTGTGTATTTGTCTATGTGTAAGGCTTCTCTGTAAAACTAACACTGAGACAAGGCCTCTCTGCGAAACTAACTCTGGCTGTCCTGGAACTCGCTCTGTAGACCAGACTGGCCTTGAACTGCCTGCTTCTGTTTCCCAAGTGCTGGGATTAAAGTTGCACACCACCACTGCCTAGCTAGCTCTATTTTCTTAAATCNATTTCTACATGTCTGCCATTATTGGGTGCTGCATCCTTTTCTTACTCTTCATCCTTTTTCCCTATCCCAAGGTGATTATGGATCTGTNTTCTACCACTTATACCGTGTATACTTGAGCATAAAACACATAGTTTACATGCTTTGTGTTATTATTTTAGATTTTGTNNTGTTGTTTGAGCCAGGATCTTGCTATGTTTCCCAAGCTAGCCTAAAACTGCTAAAACTCCCTCCTGAGCACTGGGGTTACAGCCACCATACTTNGTTTTATTATTTTATTATTTGGAATCTTTCAGGATAGTTATTTTCACTTTATCTAATGTTGTGTACAAATAGTTCACCAGTGGTTAATTGTTGTTTTTATTGCTAAGCATACACAATGTATATATATATATTCACAATAATTTCTCTGTGTACCTAGTAACCAACATTTAGGTTAATGCCTTGGGTTGACTGCTGTATTGAATCTGCTGTGACTTTTCATACAGATGTTACTGTATAGACAAAGACTTTCTTTTTGGTAAACACTTAGGCATGGTATAGCTGGGGTGTATTGTGTGTGCATGTTAATAAACTTAGCTTGTTAGTAAACTACCATGTACTGTGCAATGCTGAACTGTTTTGCATTCCCACCAATTATATGCAAAGAACATCAATATTCTTCTTCTTTTTTTTTCCTCTCTCTGAGACAGGGTCTTTCTGTGTAGCCCTAGGCATCCTGCAACTTGCTCTGTAAACCAGGCTGGCCTCAAACTCAGATATCCACCTGCCTCCTGTGTGGTGGGATTAAGGGCATGCACTACCATGCCCAGCTAGCATTAGTATTCTTGTAGGTTTTTATTTATAGGTAAAGATCTGTCCTTTTAACTTTAGACACCCTGGACTACTTATCATTTAAAAATAATATTGGCAAGTTGAACAACATGCTTTTGATGAGGGTGTTATTGTAAAAAATGTCAAAAGGCTTTCTTGACTCTCATTTTATGATTCATCATTATTTTATATTTAATAATGCTATAATCATTTCTGCCTAGGTATTTACAATTAAAGTGACAACTCTTAAGTAAAGACATTGTTAGCTTATAGGAAATTTTACAGCTTAGTCACCCTTGATATCTTTCTTGTATAATTCTCATATACTTTGTTAACCTAGTAGTAGGTGCTTTTTATAATACTTTTGCTCTCCTAAACATATTTTAAAAATAGCATTTTTATATTTTTATTTCAAAGGTTTTGGCTGTTGGTGTTGGATATATGTGAAGATGTATTTGCTGTGATTGGTGTAATAAAAAGCTGAATGGCCAATAGTTCTTCAAGAAGAAGTTAGCTGGGATTTCTGGAGACAGAGAAGACTCTGGGAAGAGGAAAGGCAGAGACAGCAGGAGACATGGAGAGAGGAAACAGGAGATACAAGATGGAAGAGAGGTAGANGCCATGTGGCAGAGCATAGATTAAAAAATATGGGTTAATTTAAGTTATAAGAACTAGTTGAGACAAGCCTAACCTAAGGCCAAGTTTTCATAATTAATAATAATTCTCCCTGTCATTATTTGGGAGCTGTTTGTCAGAACAGAAAAAGAATCATTACAGGCTGCATATATGAATCTGTCTCATTTTATGTTTAGCTTTTTGATAACCTCATTTCCTTCTCTTTTTTTAAACATAATTTCTTTATTGATTCTCTGGGAATTTCACATCATGCACCCCAATTCCACTCATGTCCCAGTCCCCATATCCTCTCCTCATCCCTGTAGCCCCCCCAAAAGAAAATTAAAAAACAATCAAACCAAAATAAAACAAAGCAAGCAAGCAAACAAACAAAAACAAGAATAAAAAAACCTAACAAAACAAAAAAACCAAAAAATCCTTTTCACTTCTCCATTTTTCCTACCTTTCCAACACCTCATTATTCATCTTGGTGGCATTGGAAGCAGTGTGTTGCATAGTATACCCTTTCATCCAATCAGCTTTACTAGTAAATGTTCATTGCAGTGAGTCGTTGGTCTGGTTCAAGGCCTCTGGTTTCTTCTGGTACACCATCATCCCTGGATCCTCACCGAAAGTCTTCTGTGATATTTTGTGGCCGCCCTGAGTCATGGAGATCCTGAGGGAATCNTTCCACAGGACCAGTCCCTTCATGAGCTCCAGGTCCTAGATAGGGTAGATGTTAGGGTGGCATGGGTATAGAGGAGCTGGCTCTGCTTCCTCACCTAAAGAGTGTGACCCCAGTGGCCCTGACTAACCAGCTCAGTTACCACCCAGGCCCACAGCTGGGCCTTGGGGTGGCTCAACCTCATTTCTCTTAATGGTTTCTCTAGATTCATTTGAAATTTAGTGCAGGTGATAATGTTGTCTGCAAATGACATCCTGTATCTCCTTTCTTTTTCATATTGAATTGAATGCAAATACTTTTTTTTTCAGAGAGAAACACTATTAAAGCTCTCTCTTTAGTGTTCATTGTCAATCAAGCACATGACANGATATGTCTCAAATACCAGAAGTCTAGTTTTAAATGTTTATTATGGATATAAATGTGAGCAAGTAGTTGATTTAACTGAGTTCTACTTTTCTCATCTGAGAGTAGAGATAATAAAGGTATTTAGTGACCCACTTTACTAGGATGCTGTGAAGGTCAAATTAAATAAAATATACAAAATAAGTTCTAACCATGTTATGAATTAGAGATTAAATTATGCGCTTGTTATAGCGGAGGCATGTTATGCTATTAGATAGTATTGCTTTAAGGGAGCTGTTTATTGAACATGTTTACAAATTACCAGTAGATTGTATAAGAGCTATCTTTTGTTCTGTGATATACTCAGAACCTGGCAGAAGAAAATGTAACATTAAAAATTAATNTAAATAAGGAGAAAATTGTAACAGTTTCACCAGGAAAATGTAAAAAATTAAAAAATAAACTGTGCTTATACTACACTTCATCTCAGCCAGAAGGTTCAGAAGTAAGAATTACTTATGAATACATAACTATGTGTTAGAATGTTGAGAAAAATACATTGCCTTAGTTTAGAAATCAATTCACATAAAAGCCTGAAATACAAAGTCTTACCACTATAAACGGCCCTTAGAGCACACTGGTCACCATCATACTTTTAGTTTCATAATCTATGGAAATTCTAACAGAGACAAATAGCATATCTGAGGTAGTTTTCTTTCTGTTTCTTTTTTTACAGGAGAACATACAGCTAGCTACATACAGTTCCACACAGTGTAGAACTGTGGACTATAGTAAGTTCAGAATTACTCATCAGCCTAGTCATCATGAAATGGTTGTGATCTTTGAAGTAAGACTTGCATTCTGATCACTGATCGTTCACTCCTCTTGATCAAAGGCAAACCAGTTATCAAAAGAGGAAAGAAAATAAAAAGAAGAAAGAAAAACTAGGTCAAAGGTGAAAAACAAAATGAAGAACAAATTGAAAGAAAGCATCTCTCATTTTTTAGCTCGTTAGTTCATCATGTACTATTTAAAAATCATTCAAAATATCTTATTATTGCAAAATGCTACGAGTTATATCAATTTTTCATAAATATGGATCCACAAGGAGAATTCAGAGTGACTACATTGATGAATAACAATTTTTATTTCTCAGTCAAGTGGAAGGTATATTTCATAATGGAAAAGCAGGATAATTCTTTCTGCACTAGCTGCACTCAGAATCAGTAAATAAGTTTATTTTCCAACTACTGTTTTATGTTCATGAAACATGGATAAACTAGTTCAACACCAACTTTAAGGAAAAGGAGTCTATTGAATGCAGAGCGGAGAACTGTCAAGAGTCTGAGCTGTGGAGAGTGGTATGTGCTGTGGCTTGGACAATGACTTTTAAGGCTTCTGGATCAGCTAGAACTATTTCCTTCTAAAGTAGGCCAAGAGATTCCTAAATAAAGAATTAATGTAATTAGACTCTAAAATCTTGAGCATCTTCAACCTTCTATATTATTTCTTACAATTTAATGAAACTTGCTGCTTAGTCTTCCCTTTACCTTGTTCCTGCTCTCTGTTGGCTTTCATGTCTNACTGTTTCCTCCACTTTTGGTGGTGTTCAGAATTCTTATTTCTCCCTTATCAACAGCATCTTTTTGCTGGGCACAACCAATAATGGGCTCAGATTTTAGAATCATTTCAGCTTTGTTAAGTTACCCTCATTTAATTTCAACTACAGATCAACCACCACATGTGAATATTTTAAGCCAACAACTTTTCTAATTATAATTTGTTAGACTCCTTCAGGCTGTCTGTCCCATATCTTATGGAAGATATGCTGCTGTCTCTTCATTAAGGCTTTTAATCTTTTGACCTCTTAATGTTTCTTAATGGTTTCTGTTCAATGCTTCTGTTTACACCAATCTTCCTGTTTTTAAATTTTTCTAGTTATTAAATTATGAAAATAGTTTAACCACCCACAAACTGTCCTGGACACCATTGAATTGANCCATCCTATNATCTCTTCAGTTACAACTAAAAAACTAAAGCAATGTTATATTTACCTTTAANNATTTTTCTTTTATTATCATAATTTACACATTCTATTGTTACTTCTTTCACTTTATAGAGAGTATTCTATCAATCCAACATGCCAGAAGTGAATCCTCAGAATTCATTTAATATCTAATTTACAACATTCTGAGACACTTAACAAATAATAGTTTGTGACAATGTTATTTTTATACTGGTAAGTGATCCTGCTTCTATTTTTACAATTTAAGGTAATATCTTAATTTTTTTTTAGAAGTCCAAGTGTTTGGGCCCGTGCCTTGAACACAGAAGATGTTCAATGTATATTTGTTGACTAGATGAACAAATTAATTAAAGACACTACAAAGGGCTGAGTGTTGGGAGCCGGAGGAAGGGTGCTGANCAGTATGGCTGACATAACACTATTTTGTAAGTAAAACAATTGAAGCTTAAAGAGGGCAAAGGGTTTCTTGGGGTCACATCACAAATTAGGAACAGGATTAAAAGGGAAATACAGAGGCCCCGAGGTTCCACTCTGCTGCGTAGTCACGGCAGCTTCCTTTCAGCTTTCAGTCATGGCTCTCCTAGATTGAAAGGAAGATTCACTTACGGAGAANGGTGCATTTAATGTGACAGGGAATGAGTGTCTGGACCCGTAACATTTCCATATGCTCTCAACAAGATGTGCTGTGTTCAGCATCTTTGTTTTTCATTTTTTTTCCCCACTCCACCTTTCAGGTTAAAATACATCCCTCATTTCAATTTAGTCTCACAACCATGAGGATGTTTGGAGATTAGTGATGCAAGACACATAATATTCTGCAAGTGCCACAAAACAAAGGTGTTACATAAACACAAAACATGATTATCTCTGCCACTAGCAACAGGACGGGGCTCTGACACATAGTTCACAGGCTGTGGAGCTTCTAGCAAATGATGCACACTCCTGCTGGCTGTCTCCATGGATTAAAGTGGGAAGGATTTCCCTTGGGATATTTGGACCGTTTATTCCACTTAAGTGTTTTCTTTTGGGAGGTGTTAGAGAGAGAGTGTTTGAAGTGNTATTAATTTTAGATTAAAACCAGCATAGGTAGCTGAACAAGAAAATTTGTATAAAGGGTTAAAAAATTAACATATAAAATTGTGCTCCTGTTTGTCCTTTGCTAGCATTTCTTCTGGGGCATAGAATTGTTTTCTGAAACAAAGTATTGGATTTGGCTTGAGATAGTAGAATAAAGAAAGATTATGAGAGCTTGTGAGAGAAGTCTTTGCATTAATACAGAAATGAGGGACTTCAGAGCTCATTATATGAAACATTTTAAATCATTCATACTTTTAATCATTACACATCATACGCCTTTACACAGCATATTAACATTCATATTACAAGGCATTCCATTCAGAAACACTA
Organism: Neotoma lepida; assembly: GCA_001675575.1. Taxonomy (NCBI): domain Eukaryota; kingdom Metazoa; phylum Chordata; class Mammalia; order Rodentia; family Cricetidae; genus Neotoma; species Neotoma lepida. Next base: position 19,378 of record LZPO01097382.1, on the reverse strand, counting down.
CAGATTTTTTCTTTTTAGATTTTCAGCACAGGGTTTCTCCATTTAGCCCTGGCTGTCATGGAACTCACTCTGTAGACCAGGCTNACCTTGAACTCACAGAGATCTGCCTGCCTCTGCTTCCTGAGTGCTGGGNTTAAAGGTGTGCACCATCNCCACCAGGCACACTACAGTTTTATAAAAACTTTACATATAGTCACCAAGAAGTCTACACCAGATTTAGCCACTTTACTAAATCATTAGAAAAAGTCAGGAAAGCATTATCATTATTCCTTTAAAGCAATGTTTCAGGCAAGTATGTGTCAATGGTATTAAATGATATTACAAGAAAGTCATCAGATACCCAGTTATCAAGATAGTCTCTTGACAACTTTATGATCTCCACTGCATATGCTCCTATTTGGACAACCGCTGAGGAGCCCATATTCTGGGTACCAGGGCCATTTTTGATGACGTTCTCAGCTATGTAGAGGTAAGGTGCATTTACATTACACAGAACAACAGCATCTTCACTGCACATCCAAAAGATCCAACAAGTTCTTTTTTAACTAGTTAGTGCATTAAATGTTATAAACTTTNATGCCACTTGTGACTGTGCTCACATCTGGAGACCTTTNGGAACTCTTTTCTCATCGTCTGCTACAGGAAACTGCAACTCTTTATTCTGGGAAGGTACCCGTAGAATAAAAGAGGGAAGGGAAGGGGGCTTTGTCCCTCCTATTTCTGACCAAATAGAGATCTAAAATAGTACTGTATTATGAAGTTGTTCTGGGTAGCAGCTAGCCACCACCTGAAGCATAGCTATTTTTACCACACACCAGATCTTAAAAAGTCTGATAACCTCTTCCCAAAGGGATTCTTAGCATTCATTCACTGATACACAGTCCACACTGGAGAGAACNTTCTCAGAGTGAGCACTTCTCTACACACATACAAGGGTAAATTATTAGCATAGGGTGGGAGGAGACCAATTCCCAACTGGGAATTACATCACACAAATTACTGATCCGTTTATGACAGCAGATAACCTATCAAAGCAGAATAAACCCAAACCAAAGGTCACACAATGTTAAGTAATTACATATGCAGAATTTAAAATGTATACATATACATTTTCACACATATTTCTATGTAACAAAAAGCCTGCATCAACACGTGTTGCTAAAATTTCAAGATTTTTCATCTTCAATATTCTCCTGGATGGCATCTGGCCCTTGATCCAAGGTTTGGAGGAGTGATAAAAAGCAATCAGTAGTGGTTCTATGTAAAAGTGCTCAAGGAGCAAATAAGAAAACACAGATATAGAGAACTGAGGGTGTGAGGCTGGGGATTAAAAAGAATTGAGTAACATTGGCCTTATTTTTCTCAGCTTTTTCAGACCCCCCCCAAAAAAACTCCAAGCCCAAACCAAAAACAAACAAACAAACAAATAAAACCTCTTGAGGACACACACCATATGTTGTAGTCTTTTCATAGCTACAGTCAAAATAAAACAAATGATTAAAAGAGCCCTTTCTTTTTGTACTTTTAATAAAATGCACAGTACAGCAAGAAGGTATTGAGATGTGACATTTTGGGAGAAATGAAAACTGGGACATGGAATGAGGCCTCCAGCAGCTGAGCCTCTGGGTGAGGTCTGTCCATGACCAGCAGGGTGTGCTCAAACTGAGCAGATGGCTTTCAGTCTCCTGTCCCCAGAGTCCAACCTTCTGTCCGGTTTCATCCTGCCATCCACCTTTACAAATCACTGGCACAACCTCATCACAGAAACTCCTTTACTTCTGGAAGAGTGCAATGTGTTGAGGGCTATGTAGAAAAGCTCATAGATTCCATTCCCACATGGCTTTCGACTGAAAATCTATTTCATTGGGCATGTTTCTGAACAATGTTCCCCAGCTCTCTTTAGGAACACCACCAGTTTTCAATGCATTGATGGCTTGCATAAGGTATTTAGACNTAGCCTGAACTAGTTTCTGTGTTCCTTCATCCACATCTCCAACAAAAGGTTCCCATTCAGGTCACTGTAATAACCATTTTTATAGTGATGTCCAGATGTCCACATTAACAATATTGATTTCTTGCAAAGGATATCTGTCTGGAATCCCATGGCAAATGGTTTCATGCACTGAGGTACAACAAGATTTTGGGAAAATATTATAATTTAGGGGAGAAGGACAGAAATTTATAGCAAGGTATGTTAAGTACAAAGCACAATTGATTTCTTTAGTAATTATTTATGCCTGGTACTATTAACTGGATGTGGTGGTTTGAGTAGGAAAGGCCCCCATAGGGTTCACATGTTTGAATATTTGGGCACTAGGGAGTAGCAGTACTTGATAGAGATTAGGAGGTGTGGCCTTGTTAGAATAGGTGTGGCTTTGTTGGAGGAAGTGTGTCACTGGTAGTAAGCTCTGGGATTTTAAATGCCCAAGCCAAGTCTAGTTGTTCTTTCTTTCTGTTTGCTTCTGATCCAGATGTAGAACTCTAAACAACCTCTCCAGCACCATATCTGCCTGCAGGCCACCATGCTTCTCACCATGACGATAATGGATTATAAACCTCTGAAACTGTAAGTCAGTCCCAATTAAATGTTTTTTGTTTTTGTTTTTGTTTTCTTTAGTAAGAGTTTCTGTGGTTGCCAGGCAATAGTGGTGCATGCGTTTAATCACAGTGAGAGGCAGAGGCAGGCAGATCTCTGTGAGCTCAAGGCCAGCCTGGACTACAAAGAGAACACTAGGACAGCTAGGATTATTACACAGAGAAACCCTATCTTGAAAAAAAAAAGAAGAGTTGCTGTGGTCATGGTGTCTCTTTACAACAATAGACCATTGACTAAGATATTGGGCCAAGAACTCATGGCTGTGTAGGTCATAGGCCTTAGTGGAGAACCTACTGCTAAGGTTCTGTTAAATGGGAGCAGTATTAAACTGCCTGAAAAGTAATTATCTTTATACCCATAGATTAATGCAATACTCAGTCCTCATTATGTCATCTTCTTGCAGTAGTTGGTGATGAATACAGAGACCGTCACTGGTCAACATGCTGAGATTTACAGACCGTAGAGTATTCAGTTCCAAATGGGATGTCTATTTCACTCCTTCCCTTCTTCAAGGCTGAGAGATCATCATAGAAGCCAGGGCAAAAAGACTAAGAGCCAGAGATAACGAGTGAACATAGTGAAACAGTATTTTCTGGACACAACAAGGCTGTTGCACACATGAATACACAGTGGTTGTAAGTAACTATGTGTGAAAAACCTGTGTAAGCTCAAGTCAGCTAAAATGAAAGAATGAGGAAGCAGGGTCTCAGAAGCCCCATCTCTCNTGAGGTGCTATTGGCAGTTGGAGGCCATTGGGTGAGAGAGTTAGTTTTCTTCAGGGATGTGGCTCCTGAGAAGCTATCCATCACCCTAGTTGTTGTCTTTACACTCATGTGCATGTAGGCACTACCAAGTGGACTATGTGTGTTTAAAACAAAGCACGCGAAGTTGGAAGTGAAAATTGGAGATGGTGGTAATTGGGAAGGAATTGGAGGGGAAAGAATGAGGGATGGATTTGGTGAAAACACTATACGCAGTGTATAAAAATTCAAGCAATAAAAAACTGAATAGCATTTATTTAATTATATTATTTGAGACAAAGTTGCACTCTGTCACTCTGGAATGTAGGTGGAAATTTCTGTACCACTAGCAGCTCCCAAATAAACACATTGAGGCTTATATTAATTACAAATGCTTGGCCAATAGCTCAGGCTTGTTATTAGCTATCTCTTACATTTAAATTAACCCNTATTTCCTATCTACACTCTGTCACGTGGCTTGGTACCTTTTTTCAGTACGGCATGCTCATTTTTCTTCTCCCTGCATCTGCTGGCAATGCCTCTGACTCCCTCCTTCTTCCTCCCAGCANCCTTAGTTTGGTTGTCTCACCTGCCTGGCTCCCAGCCAGTCAGTTCTTTATTAACCAATGAGAGTAATATATATTTATAGTGTACAGAAGGATTATTCCACAGCATTTTCCCTTCCTGGCAGCTGCTTTCCCAAATAACCACAAAAGAGTCTTACTATTAATCATAAATGCTTGGTTGATAGCTCAGGCTTATTACTAATTAGCTCTTACAATGTAAATTTACCCATTTTTCTTAATCTATGTATTGCCATGTGGCTCATGGCTTTACCTGTTCCTTGGCATGTTTTGCTTCCTCTGTGTCTCCTGTCCACTCCTCTTATTCCACCTTTCTTCATCCCAGTATCCTTAGTTTGGTTGTCTCACCTATACTTCCTGTATGGCTACCAGCCAGTCAGTTCTTTATTAACCAACGAAAGTAATATATATTCACAGTGTACAGAAGGACTATTCCATAGTACTGGGACTCTATGTAGGTTGTCCTGGAATGGACAGAAATGTGCCTGCCTTTGTCTCTCAAATACTAGGATTAAATTTGTGCACTACTATGCCCAGATAGGAGATATTATTTTCTGAAATAATTTTTGTATCTATTTGTGAGATGCTTTGAGTTGTTTTATATCTCTTAAGCCTGAAAGAAATGTGATTCTATGATTTATGAATTAGATAATAACATTTAGTCATAAGAGAGACTTGGCTGATAATTTTTTTGTTGTTGTTGGATATTTGGTTTTGGAATCAGGGTAATCCTAGCTTCATAAAAAAAGTTTGGAAATGTTCCTCCCTTTTCTATTTTATGGGATGATTTGAATAATATTGATGTTACAGATGTTTGATGTTCCAGATCTTTTGAAAATCTGGAAGAATCTATGCTGAATTCATCTGGGCCTGGACTTATTTTTAGTTGAGGGATTTTTAAAATTACTGCCTTTATCTCATTGGTTGTTATAGGTTGGTTTAAATTATTTATTTCATTTTGATTTTATTTTGGTAGGCCATAATTGTCAAATAATTAATCCATTTCTTTTAGGTTTTTCACTTTAGGGGAGTATAGATTTTTTTAAAGTGTCTGTATGATTCTCTGAATTTACTCAGTATCTGTTGTAATGTTTCTTTTCATCTATGGTTTTATTGATTTGAAACTTATCTCTTTCTTTTGGTTAATTTCTGTGTAAATCTTGCTAATCTTTTCAAAGAACCAACTCTTGCTTTCGTTGATTCTTTGTATTGTGTTTTTCTTTCTGGTTTATTAATTTCAGCATTGACTTTTATTGTCTCTTCCACATACTATTTTTGTGTGTTGCTGTTTTCATTTTCCAAGTTCTCAGGGGCAGCGTTAAGTTATTAATATGGNACCTCTCTAGTTTTTGATGTAGGTGCTTATCATTATAAACTCCTCTCTTACTACTGTCTTCATCATGTCCCTTATATAAATATGTTGTGTCTTCATTTTAATTCAATTCTCAGAATTTTTAAATTCCTTTCTTATTTTCTCCCTTGACACAATTTTTATTCAGTACTGTGTTGTTTAGCTTTCATGATTTGGTGCACTTTCTGCCATTTCTGTTGCAGTTTCTATATAGTTTAATTCTTTTGTCATCAGAAAATGTGCAGGATATTCTATTTTCCTAAATTTGTTGAGTCTTGTTTTGTGTGCTGATATATGGTCAATTTGGGAGAAAGTTTCATGGGCTGCTGAAAAGAAAGTATATTCTTTAGTATATTCCATCTCTTCCCCATCCCATNCCCCCATCCACTACTCAGAGGGGGTAAGGCCTCCCTTGGGTACTCAACAAACTCTGGTATACCAAGTTGAGGCAGGTTTTAGGCCCTTCCCCCTGCATCAAGGCTGAGCAAGGTATCCCACCCTANGGAATGGGCTGGCTTTTTGTTCTGGGATTATTTATTCCTTGTTTCCTCTTGGGTTTAATCTTTCCTTCAGCTTGAAACATTCCTTCAAGTGTGTTTTGTAGAGATGGTTTAGAAGACCATTAAATTCCTTAAATCTGTTTTTATCATGAAACTTTTTCCATTTTCCTTTGATTATGACTGATAGTTTTCCAGGGTACAGTAGTCTGAGTTGGCATCTGTGGTCTTTCAGAACGTATAGAACATCAATCCAGGCTCTTCTGGCTTTCAAGTCAAAGTTGAGTGTTTTTCTACTAGGCCTGCCTTTCTCTTTGGCTTGGTCTTTTTCTCTTGCAGCCTCAATATCTTTTCTTTGTTCTCTACATTAGTGTTTTAACTGCTATGTGACATGGGGATTGTATTTTCTGGTCCTGTATATATCCCTATTGTACTTTGATAGGCATGTCTTTCTTTAGATTTGGGAAATTTTCTTCTGTGATTTTGTTGAAAATATTTTCATTGCCTTTCACTTGGCTCTCTTCTTCTTCTATACATATTATTCTTATGTTTGATCTTTCCATTGTGTCCCAGATTTCCTAAATGCTTTGTTCCTTTTTTTTTTTGATTTAACATTCTCTTTGACTGATTCATTTCTTCTACCTTGTGTTTGAGACCCGTTATTTTCTCTTCCACTTCATCCAACCTGTTGGTGAGCCATTCCTTTAAGCTCTTTAATTTCCTGAGTTTTTAATTTTGAGTTTTACTTGTTTGGCTTTTCTTTTTTTCTTTTTTTTAATGAATAGTAATTTTCTATTCATTTTACATATGAACCACAGATCCTCTTCTCCTCTCTCCTCCTGTCCCCCAGCCTTCCCCTCTAACCTTCCCCCCATTCCCACCACCTCCAAGGCAAGGCCTCCCATGGGGAGTCAGCAGAGCCTGGTACATTCAGTTGAGGCAGGTCCAAGCCCTTCCCTGGACCAAGGCTGNGTAAGGTGTCCCACCCTAGGCACTGGGCTCCAAAAAGCCCACTCATGCACCAGGGACTGATCCTGATCCCACTGCCAGGGCCCCTTAAGCAGGTCAAGCTAAACAACTGTTTTGCCTATGCAGAGGGCTTAGTCCAGCCTCATGGAGGCTCCATAACTTTTGGTCCACAGTTCATGAGTTCTAACTAGTTTGGTTTGATTGTCTCTGTATATTTCCCCATCATAATCTTGATGCCCCTTGCTCCTAAAATTCCTCTTCCCTCTCTTTGACTGGACTTCTGGNGTTCNGCCTGGTGCTTGGCTGTGGATCTCTGCATCTGCTTCTATCAGTTACTGGATGAAGGCTCTATGATGACAGTTAGGGTATTTCCCAATCTGATTACCAGGGTAGGTCAGCTCAGACACCCTCTCCATTACTGCTAGTAGTCTAAGCTGGGGTCATCCTTGTGGATTCCTGGGAATTTCCCTAGCATCAGGTTTCTCCATATTCCCATGATGTCTCTCTCTATCAAGATATCTCTTTCATTGCTCTCCCACTCTGTCCNTGTTCCAGCTTGACCATCNCATTACCTTATGCTCTCATCCCCTATCCCCTACCCTCTATTGCCCCCCCTCCCAGTTTACTCAGGAGATCTCATCTATTTCCCCTTCCCAGGGAGATCCATGCATCTCTCTTAAGATAATCCTTGTTACATAGCTTTTCTGAAGCTGTGGTTATAGTAATTAAAACAACTTGGTATTGGCATTAAAAACCAACATGTGGATCAATGGAATTGAATTGAAGACCCTGACGTTGAAGACCCACACCTATGAACACCTCATTTTTGACAAAGAAGCCAAAACTGTACAATGGAAAAAAGAAAGCATCTTCAACAAATGGTGCTGGCATAACTGGATGTCAACATGTAGAAGAAAACAAATAGATCCATAACTATCACCATGCACAAAATTCAAGTCCAAGTGGATCAAAGACATCAACATAAATTCAGCCACACTGAACCTGATAAAAGAGAAAGTGGGATGTAGCCTTGAACACAATGGCACAGGAGACCACTTTCTAAATATAATACCAGTAGCACAGACACTGAGAGCAAAAATTAATAAATGGGATCTCTTGAAACTGAGAAGTTTCTATAAGGCAAAGGACACAGTAAATGAGACAAAACTGCAGTCTACATAATAGGAAAAGATCTTCACCAACCCCACATCTGAGAAAACTCAAGAAACTAGACATCAAAATACCAAACAATCCAATTAAAAAGTGGGGTACATGCCGGGTGGTGGTAAGTCTTTAATCCCAGTATTAGGGAGGCAGAGGCAGGCGGATCTCTGTGAGTTCGAGGCCAGCCTGGGCTACCAAGTGAGTTCCAGGAAAGGCGCCAAAGCTACACAGAGAAACCCTGTCTCAAACAAACAAACAAACAAAAAGTGGGGTGCACATCTAAATAGAGAATTCTCAACAGAACAATTTCAAATGGCTGAAAGATATTTAAGGAACTGCTCAACATCCTTAGTCATCAGGGAAATGCAAATCAAAATGACTCAGATACCATCTCACATCTATCAGAAGGGCTATAATCAAAAACACTGATGACAGCTTATATTGGAGAGGATGTGGAACAAGGGGAACACTCTTCACTGTTGGTGGGAGCACAAATTTGTACAGCCACTTTTGAAATCAGTATGACAACTTTTCAGAAAATTGGGAAGCAATCTACCTCAAGACCCAATGATACCACTCTTGGGCATATACCCAAGGAATGCTCAATCATACTACAAAGATACATGCTCAACTATGTTCATACCAGCATTATTCATAATAGCCAGAACCTGGAAACAACCTAGATGCTCCTCAACTGAAGAATGGATAAAAAAATGTGGTACATATACACAATGGAGTACTACTCAACAGTAAAAAACAATGACATCATGAAATCTTCAGGCAAATGGATGTAACTAGAAAATATCTCGAGTGAGGTAACTCAGACTCAGAAAGACAAACATGTTATGTCTCATCTCTCATAAGTGGATACTAGATGTAAAGCAAAGGATAATCAGACTACAACCCACAGCTCCAGAGAAGCTAATTTCTAGAGGAGATATGTAGTCAGGCTTTTTCATGCTTTGTTGCTGTTGTTGTTTCTTTGTTCTTTGTTTCATGATGTGATGTAGATATCTAAACTTAGGATATTTATTGTGCTTCTTGGTATGGATATCTGGTCTTACATTTGTTGAGTAGATGCTTGGATCTTTGTTGTCACCTCAACTTGTCAAACCACGTGATAGATGCTTGGCTTTCAGCCATGTGACTTCTCTGGACTTCTGGCTTTAGACTTCAAATAGTCCCATGTAGGAATGATGGGTGCTGACAGCTGAGCAAACAAGGGAGTATACTGTCTCTGAGTGTTTCTAAATAGGGTTCTAGAATAGGACCCATGTGATCTTCTGGTCCAGCAGTGGGAGGGGTGGTTGAGAGTTGGCTAAGATGGTGGTCTGGTTCTGGGAGTTTCTTCCTGAAGTTCTGGTTTTGATTCCATACAGTCCTAGGTCAACTTGTTGGGTGGGCTTGCTGTAGGCAGGTAGGTGGATGGGGATAAGACTGCCTCTGGAGGTCTTTAACCTAGGCTTTACTTTTTATTTTTTTATTTTTTGGTCTGACTCCCTCTATTCTTAGAGCCCAGCACCAGTTGTGATTGTTGACAGTAAGAACAGTGGTTGAACTGGATTTGGACATTTCTACCTTATGTTCTGGTTCAGACTCCAGGTTTGAACTCCAAGTTGTTTCAGATTGGCATAATGGATGGGGCCTTATTTTGTTTTTAAATTATGTATATACCTGTGTATGGTAATGCACACTTGGGTGCAGGTGTCCACAGAGGCCACAAAAGGGTGTCAGATCACCGAAGCTGAAGTTATAGGCTGAAAAAGTCTACCCTAGGTGAGTGCTGGGAACCAAACCAGCTCAGGTTTCTGGAAGATCAGTATGTTCTTTAACCACCGAGCTATTTCTCTAGCTCACCAATATGTAATCTTTCAAATGAGTTATTTCTTTTTTTACTTATTAGTGATAGTATCCATAGAGACAATACTATTGATAATGTAGTATTTTGTATCACATTATAGAATCTTCTTAATATAGCCACAGTGCAGAAAATTTTCTCTTAAATAGCTCTACAGAAAGCTTGAATCATTCAAGGAAACTCCCTGCAAACACTGTTTAAGTACATTTTGTTCCTGTAAATGGCTGCTAGAAGGATCACTAATGATGTTTATTTACATGGGAGTTCCTTTAAAATTCAATTGACACATAGTATCTATACATATTAGTAGGATACACTATAACTATACACATATATGCCATTTTCAACTTGCATTTATTTTGACTTTTCTCACTTTTTAATCAAACTTTTGCACAATGTATTTTGGTCATATTCACTCCTCTCCCAGACCCACTTCCCCTTTTCTACCCACCCAGCTTACCATCTTATTTATTTTGAACCCATGTAGTAAAATTTATCTTTTTAAAATAATTATTATTATGTATATGTGTACATATTCATGCAACAGAGTATGTGGTTTGAGTTATGATATCTGTGAGACCTCAATTTGGCTGTTAAATAATAAGTACTTGACAAGGAACACTACAACTGAGCTGAGGACTTTAAATGTTTTATCCACTATGCCATCTCTGNAGCTTAAAGCATTATTTTTATGAAAAAAATTGTAACTTTTTTAGTCCTTAAGAAAGCACCTAATGTGTTTTCTGTTTGTAAATTTATCTTCTTTGAGTTTCTTTTTGTAAACAATACACTTATCAAGTAACTGATAGTTATTATTTGGAAAACACATTTAGAGGCTAGAAAGAGAGTTCATTGAGCAAACTGCTTGCCAGGACCTACAAAAAAGCCAGATGTGGTGCTGTGTATCTGTAACTGTAGCACTAGGATAGGGACACAGGTGTATGCCAAGATAGGAAGGCACTGGTGCTTATTCACCAGTTAGATTATCTGAACTGGTGAGCGCCAGATTCAACAAGAGATTATATCTCAAAAAATAAGGTGCAGAGTGATTGAGGAGGACATATAATGTTGACTTTTGACCTACACACACACACACACACACACACACACACAGATGTATATACTGGCATACACTTGCACACCTAAACTTGTAAACACATGTATACCACATACAAATACCACAGGTACAGCCAAATTTCCCAGTTATTTTACTGCTTTTCAGTAAACAAAGGTCAACATATAACATATAATTAACAAAAATTTCAAACTAGCATCTTCACTTTGATATTGGCAATGATATTAATCAATNTCCTGGGAAAACACAGAATTCCATTTCATGTGATATATGAAATTGTGGGCTGGACAGATGGCTCNGTAGTTATGAACACTTTCTGGTCTTCCAGAAGACTTGAGTTCTCAGAATTCTCTTTCTAGCCCCTAAATGTGTTTTCAAATAATCAATTACTTGTATGAGTACANTTTATATAAAAAGAAGGTAAGAAATGTTAGGTGTCACCCTTTGGGAACTGAACTTNAGGTTTAGTCTTGAAGAGAANGCCTAACAAATGCTTGTAACTCCAGCNCCTGGAGATCTGACACCCTCTCCTCCTGGCCTTCTCATATACGTACCAAACAGACACATGCACATATATTTAAAAAATTATATATGAAATGATAGCATGGATTCTATTTTATGCAACTAGTGATTAAATGTATGGACTGACTTTTTTCTTGAAAAAGATCATTGGCATTATTCAGAGATATTCAGAATAATTGAGACTTCTTATATTGTGTAAAATTTGGTATCATGAAAAGAGGGAAGAAATCATAAAATCGATGCATATTTTAAAATAAAAGTTTCAGACTTAAGCCACAAAAGGAATTATCAAGGAAAGAACTTTGAATGATTTTTTTAAAAAATAAATCATATTGTATTAAACAATTTTAAATTGGAAGGAATTCAGTCAAATCATTATGATGGTTAGTTTTAGCTGTCAACTTGATATAATCTAGAATCTCCTGGGAATAAAGTCTCAGTGAGGGATTTTCTAGAGCAGGTTGATCTGTGACCATGCNTGTGTGGGATTGTCTTAAATTATCTNATGTCGGACGACCTACCAACTGTGGGCAGTGCCATTTCCTAGGCAGGAGATTCTGAACTGTAGGAGTGGATTGCTTGCCCAACACAGCATTTGCTCTCACCAATATAAGCAAAACTCCCTCTCTCTCTCT
>LZPO01097381.1:98055-114263 GCA_001675575.1 Neotoma lepida | reverse complement strand
AGACTTAATATAAATTATACATGCTCATCTGGTAGCTCAGACTTGTTACTAGTTAACTCTCACACTTAAATTAACCCATATTTCTTATTTACTCTTCGCCATGTGGCTCATGGCTTGTTACCTCATTTTCTACATGTCCTGCTCCCTCAGCCCCCTTCATCCCAGCATCCTCAGTTTGATTGCCCCCCCAACTTTATCTTGCCTTGCTACAGGCCAATCAGCTTCTTTATTAACCAATGAGAGTATTACATATTCACAGTTTACAGAGGATTATTCCACAGCATAACTCCTTTTGTATATGTATATTTTAGGAAGCTTCTATAGTGGCTTCACATGGCTTCAAAAGTTAGTGTTTGTTGTCCCCAGAGTCCCCTCTCTCTTTCTCCTCTCATTTAATCTTCCTATTTTAATTTTTTCTTGTTTTTTAATTCCATTGTCCCTTTACAATACTATATTGTTTCCCCTTCTTTGGAAAATTCCCTCTTCCCTCCTATTCTCCTCCTAGGTACCTAACTTTGTGGTCATTCTGATTGAAACACACATATTTAAAGCTGAAAACATGACACCAACCCATAAAGAAAGCAATGTATATCTTTCTGGATCTGGTTCCTTCAGTTTAGAAGGATTGTTTCTAGCACTATCCATTGACCTGAAAATTTCAGTTTTCTTAACAGCTGAATAATATTTCATTGTGTAAATCTACTACATTTTTGTTAGCTATTCATCTAAGCTGTTGCCAATTTCTAGTTTTATGAATAAAGTAGAAATGAACATGGATGAGCAAGTATCCCATGGAACTCATACTTGACACTGTTAATGAGGCTAGAACCTAAGAATAGATAGTCCATTGGCCCTAGGGGGAAACCTACTATTATTCTACTAAAGGAACATAGCAATAAAATAACTTGTAAGACATACTGCTATACCCCTATATCAGAGCATTGCTCAACCCTCATCAGTGAAGCTTCTTGCAGTAAACTGTAATCAACACAGAAATCCACAACTGAACAATGTGCAGAGAGTTTCTGGGGCACTCAGCCTTCAAGCCTACACNCTCTCTTCAAGGCTCAGGGATCTATTCAGAAGAAAAGGCAGAAAGGCTGTGAAAAACAGAGGTGATGGAGGACTCCAAGGAAATAATTTCTTCCAGACACAAGGCTGATGCACATATGAACTTACAGAGACTGTTACAGCATGCACAAGACCTGTACAAGTTTAAGCCAGACAAAAGCCCAGCACAGAGAAGGGGAAGTAGGCACAAAGTCCCACCCATAACCAAGAAGCTGTTTGCAATTGGTACCCACTGGGAGAGAGAATANACACTTTTCTTCAACAATCTATATGAAACTGGGTATATTAACTACACTTCAGGGCAGGCCTTATGATCAGATCAGGAGTACGTGGCCAATAAAATCGGAATCCATTCTTTGTGTGTGTGTGTGTGTGTGTGTGTGTGTGAGAGAGAGAGAGAGAGAGAGAGAGAGAGAGCGAGCACATGAGCGTGCTTTGGTTTGTTTTGATTTTGGTTTTTTAAGAGAGAGGATATAAAGTTGGGTGGATGTTGGGGGTAGGATCTGGGAGGAGTTGGGGGAGGGTAAAGAATATAATCAAAATATATTGTATGAAAATTTTTAAAAAGAAAGATATACATTGTGATGAAATGGAAAATATTTTTTATGGAACATAAACAATTTTTTCTTGATATGCAGCTCAGATTATCTATTTCTTTACAACTGGACACATAAAAGCAAGACATAACAACTGTTCTTGGAAGCAAAAATTCAACATCAGTTGGGTTTTTGTTCATTTTATTTCCAATATATAAATTGTCAGTATACAAAAGTGTGTTTTAATACATATATTTCTCACAGTATTTCTCAGAGTGTTTTGGAAACCAGAAAGTGAACATAAGTATTCTGTGGGATTATGTTCAAAAAGTGGCAGATTTTATAGAGAATCAGTATACCATACAACATGTATGTTCAGGACAGAAATAAGCACTATAAAATGTATAAAAACAGATTTGAAAATACAAACACAGTATGTTTTAGTTGGATTTTAAAGATGCTTTTTTTTCTTCTCTTTCCCTTTTACCTCAAAAGTAATGAACACTTTTGAAGCTGCATGTATTGTTGCACTTTTGATTTTTTGTTGTACAGTTAATGAACCCGGGAGTCTGGATAACTGATGATCATCAATTTGGCCTTCCCATTCTTTTGTTTCTTCTTCTTTGATTAGTAAAGGTTTCCCCAGAGTTTGGCCAACAAGGTCACAGACTTCTTGAGCTTTGCGCCATGCATTCTCAACAGCAACAAGACAGGCTTGCCGCCTTAGGGATTGAAAGTAAAGATTAATATGACATTAAAAGAATTGCCACACTCAATAGTTTTATTTAGAATGAATAATATAAAGATGTGCTCAACTTACCGAAGATTCTCAACAGAACCTGGAGTGTGATAGAACTCAGGTGGGCTGATGACAACAGAGCTATCTAGCTTTTCAACCAGAAAGTTACAAATATTTTGCATTTTTCCAAATTCAGTAAATGTAATGCAGACCTGTAAGTGAAATGATACTTGAAGTTATTGTCATGCCTCATATAGTTTTAAAATTTTGTCTAAATCTGAGTATAAAACATAAAGCCAAGCTGGTGTGGTAGTGTACACCTTTAACAGAGTCAAGCAGATCTCTGTGAGTTCAAGACCAGTCTGGCCTACAAAGCAAGTTTCAGGTTAGCCAGGGGCTACACAGTAAGACCCTGTCTCAAATAAATAAACAAATAGGAAGGGAGGGAGGGAGAGAGGGAGGAAGGAAGGAAAGAAGAAAGGAAGGACCAGAAGGAAGGAGTAAAGCCAGATTATAATGTTCTTTTATAGTAACAACAAATACACCAGATAAGAAAAAACCCATTTAATGCTTATAGCTATATTATTTTCTTATTAAAGACTTGTGATTATGAAATTTAAAATGATATTAGCTTGCATATTTAAAAATATTTTAAAAACATTTTAAAATTCATTTTTACTTTTTCTGAAATTGGAGGGTTCTCCCTTTCAGCTTCATTATTTGGCTAATTTCTAATCCTGATACATTCCAACTTCTTAGTCTAATTCATTCAATTAGATTCTGATTGGTAGTGAGTATGTCACCCTTTACTGACACCACTAACTGTGTGTCCCCTCCCAGTGGTCTTCCTACACAGAAGTGAATCTATTTCCTTATGTATCTACCTTTAAATATAGAGCAGCAGTCTCATTTCAGCAAAACTTGAAAGCTGTAGTCTTTTAAGCTTTTAATGGAAAACTAACTTTTCTATTAAAGGGCCCTTCACAATCTTAAGATGTTGAAATGAGGATGCAGAGGTTCTAGAGGAGCAGGAGGAACTGAAAAGGAGCTGACCTCACACAGCACGAACAGCTGTGCTTAATCATAAATGTTATCAATGAAGAGTACTGTTCCATCTGGTTTTAGTAAATACTGGTCAGAGCAACAGACAAGGGAACAAAGATTCAATGGATCACTTTAAATTGCAAGATTAGGAAACTCCAAAGCCTGAAGTTTTCCCTTTTAGTGAGTCAGTATTTCCACATTAATCTATTATCAATGTTCTTTCAAAGGCCATTCTTTTAAGATTTACTCTTATTTTATGTGTGTGGCAGTTTTGTCTACATGTGTGGCTTTACACCATGTGGAGTCACAGATATTTGTTAGATGCTATGTGGGTGCTGGGAATTGAACTGGGTTCTCTGGAAGAGCAGCCAGTGCTCTTAATCACCGAGACATCTCTCCAGCTCCAAAGTCCAATGAATCAATATCAAACCTTTGAAGTGCCCAGGCTGACCTCCCCAGATCTGGGCTGGCTGCCAGCCTAGCCCTGATAGTACACTCTTCTGGAACTTCACTACACTGGGCCTCTGTTTAGAGGCTGATGCGTGGTTTAGGTCATCTGCCTATGGATCCTTCTGGACTCCTTCCTTTTGACCAATGCCCAGGGCTGGCTGCTCCTGTTTCATCCATGGGAATGAGAGCTATTGTGGAATATTCCTTTACACTGTGTGAAGATGTGTTACTGTGGTTGGTTTCATAAAGAGCTGAATGGCCAATATCTGGTCAGGAAGAGGTCAGGCAGGACTTCTGGGGACAGAGAGGTCTTGGGGAAGAAGAAAGGCAGAGTTGCCAGATGGACGCAGAAGAAGCAGGGCATGCAGGAGAAGTAAAAGCCACAAGCAACATGGCGGCATGTAGATTGACAGAAATGGGTTAATTGAAGTTATAAGAGCTAGTTAGAAACAAGCCTAAGCTAAGGCTGAGCTTTCGTAATTAATAATAAATTTCTGTGTTATGATTTGGGGCTGGCAGTCCAGAAAAGCCTGTTACAGAGAACTATGCAGCTTCCTGTTGATCTGATAGATCTTGTCCTTCACCTGGAACCCTACTAGACTCCTCCCCTGCACCAACTTGGGGCCTTCTTTCCAGATGCCCCTAGCATGAATCCCACCTGTGAAAAGGGAACCACCCTTGCCCAGTCTCCAGGAAGTTTAAGGAAGTGATGTACCCAAAGGAATCAAGACCAGAGACATTTATGGTCTTCTGGGTCAAAATCAGACATCAGTTTTCATGAGAAGACAGAAGGGTGAGCCCCAGAGAAGCAGTGAGGGTCTAAATGTGTTCTGTGGGTTCTCTTTGTTGCCAAAAGCTTCATGGGGGAACATGGGGTTCCTGATGGCTTACT
Source organism: Neotoma lepida (assembly GCA_001675575.1). Taxonomy (NCBI): domain Eukaryota; kingdom Metazoa; phylum Chordata; class Mammalia; order Rodentia; family Cricetidae; genus Neotoma; species Neotoma lepida. Next base: position 109,531 of record LZPO01097381.1, on the reverse strand, counting down.
CAGGCAGGAACTGGCCCCACAACTTGTACTTTCCCCTTTGCTTTTCTTGGGCAGGTGTGGGTTCCACTTGTCAAAGGGTTCTTTGGGGAGGAGAGAGGAATGAGGAAGTATTAGATAGAAATATAGNNNNAGACAACAAGAAAGACNGAGACACAGGATAGCTTCTGGAGGGCCCTGGGTCAATACCCAGTCGCCTTGAGGTTTATTTCAAAGGGCTTTTTACACAATGCCAAGGGGTAAGGCAAAAGACCTCCCCGTTTCAAGATCAAAGCACAACGTACAGGCAAGCGTAAACCCTTCAAAACACCTGGTAACCACGACTGTAGCCAAATCATCCCATCATACAGCCCTGCTGGGTAAAGCAAGCCCAGATTCTCTGACCCTGAGTAAGGTCTCCCTAGAGAGCCTCTGTGGGCCTCCACAGGCAGGATAGATGAGATTCAGAATTCCAGGTCCAAAAGGATCAAATCCCCTTAGGCCAGTTTTAATTAAGAACTTCTTGGCCTGAGAAGTAAGGAAGAGGTTTTAAAATATAGCAGTTTAAAAAGTCCCGGGGAGGGGGCTGTAAAGTTACAAAAGAGGTCAAGAGCTTTCCCCAACTTAACTTGCTTGTGCTCAGAAGAAACAAAATAAATTGCTTTCCCCATACCAAAGCCAAGGTCACCACAAGAATACAAGAACAAAAAGGGGATGTCTTTAAAATGTCTTCAAAATCACCTGCATAGAGAAGTAAAATCAACTTGAGAAATCTAAATTAAAGCCTCAATATATGAATCTATAAATTTGGTACAGAGTTGAGACATGTAGTGTTGAGGCAGGGACAACATTCCCCACCTCACACCATCCCTAGAGATGGAGAAGATGGCTATGAAACATTATTGCTGGAGAGTCCTTTCTCAGTAAACCTGAGGCATGTATAAAATCGGGCAATGAGGAAGTAAGGCAGTCACTCAAATCCTGGGAGATGGGAAAGTAGAAACCCAAAGATCTTCAGTGGCTTGTGGGCACATCCATCCTTGGATGGATGGGTTTATGAGGGGNCTAGGTGTCCCCAGTAGTCTCAGGGTAATAGGGTTGGGAGAAACATGGGGGAAAGGCCTCCAGCTGACCCTGCCTACTCTCCCACCCTGATTCCACTGGTTAAATTTGAGTGTGAGGGGCCTCAGTGTGGTGTGCTAACCTAGTCTGGTCTGGCCAGGACATTTGTAGGGATGCACATGGAGCCCACTGGGTCCCAGTTTTCATCTCTGGGAAAAACAAAAAGCAGGAAGCCTGGGAAGGATAGCCACAGAACAGGAAAGGAGGCCCCTCAGTCTCTGGAGGACTGAACCTCGCAAGACCCCAACATCCTGGTTCCGTCTGGTGCCAGCACCTGATGATGACAAGGTTCCAGTTTTGTTGGATGTGCCCCATTACCCCTGGGTCCCTGGGTCCCAGCAGCAGTTGGGAAAGAGACAGATGAAGGAGGTCAATGTGGAAGCACTTGAGGAAGCTCTGGTAATGAGGCTGCTGTTCGCTTCTTGAAGATGCCTTTGTCGAGCAGCTTGAGGCAGAAGGCACTCACTTAAAGTATTTGGGGTGGAACTTCTTAACACTGTCCTTGATGCAGCAGCTGAGAACAGGAGAACAAAACCACGCCGCTCATGACAGTGCGCCTCGAAGTCCTGCTGCCCATTTGTTTAAAGAAGCTGTTGACAAAGAGTGGGAAACATTCCCAGCACACTTGCACTCAGGGTGCCACAAAGTGGGATGCAGTTGTCCAGGATGGCTCCAACACAGCCACCACACTTGGGTGCAAACATGCCAGAATAATGTGTCCAGCAGCAGGCTTTGCCCTCTTTCTTACGAACCCTTCCACATGGGGAACAGAAGTGCTTAGTACCTCAAAGAAGTCCCAGGATCCGATCTCTTATTGGCTGTAGATGTAGAGGAAGTGCTCAGGGTGACATGTCTTCCCCATGATGGTCACAATCTGCCTAGTGATGGGCTTCTCGATGGCCTTTTGGCAACCGTGGAGACCCCCGGCTTGTTCCGACTGAAGACTCTCCAGTATGCTGTGGAGCTGGCTTCTGGGCTTTAGAGGTCTTTGGAGATGAGCTGTTCCAAGTCTTCCCCCAGGCCATGAACCCTCCTCCTTCCTCTAAATAATAAGATCTGTCCCATTACTTCGCAAATCTCATTTAATTTTATTACTGGTTGCTCCTCAACTCCCAGGCCCTTGGCAGTTAACCAACCTGTCCTAATTGACAGCCCTGCCTTTTCCAGGAATATGCCATCTTTGGAGACTTTGCATGTACAGTTTCAGCCATTTCTTGCATCATTGTTTTACTCTATGTAGTGTTCTGTTATGTGGATAAAACCACAGTTTGTCTGAAACATTTGTTTCCAGTTTTAGGCTATTATAACTAAAGATGCTTTTTCAAAGTGGTTGGAGATATTTTGAATTTCTGAATATTTTTTTTACTCAGTTTGCCAGTTTCTATTTTTAAAAGCTGGCTAGGATTTGGAATAGGATTGTAATACATCTATGTATAACTCACTTTAGGGAGAACAAGTATCAATAATGTTGGGTCTTCCAAATCACAAACAAGATACATTTCTCCACTTTATTAGGTCTTTCTCTCAGAAATGTTTTATGGTCTTTAGCATATTTTATCAGCTGTATCCCTTGACATTTAAAATTTATGTTTATTACTTCTAGTAGATTTTTTTTTCCATAACATTTTCTGGATAGATGGTAGTGTTGCTCCTGAATAAAGAGTGTTTTATTTCTTTCTTCTCAGGTTGGATATTTTTATCCTTGTCTGTCCCCTCCCCAAACTATACTGACTAGAATTTCAAGTATAATGTTAAAAAGAAGCCATAAGAGTAGCCATCATCTTTATATGGTACCTGATCTTAAGCACAAAATATTCAGTATTTCACTATAAAGGTATAATGTTACCTGCAGCTTTTTAAATAGATGCTCCTTATCAAATTGATTAATTAATTTTGATACAGTGAGACAGGGTCTCACTATGTAGACCAGGCTGGCCTGAAACTCACAGAGATCTGTCTGCCTCTGCCTCCCTAGTGCTGAGAGTAAAGTTATATGCCACTATACTGGGCCTGCAGAGAATTTTTGTTAAGTTATCTTTATTAAAAAATTTTAGTAAGAATTTTGTTAAGAATTGATGATGGATTTTATTAAATGCCTTTTCTGCATCTACCAAAATGAACCTGTCATTTTTCTCTTTTGGTTTCTTAATATGGTGACTCAGAATGATCAATTTCTTTCCAATGTTAAACCAATCTTTTATGCTTGGGATAAATCATACTTAGCTATTATGGATTATCTGAGGCCTGGTTTCTATCCTGTTGCTGTAATAAAACCCTGACCAAAGCAACTTCAAGAGGGAAAAGGTCTATTTGTTTTAAAATTCCCGGTTACAATCCATCACTGAGGAGAAACCAACACAGGGACANGAGGCAGCCAGTGACATCCGGTCAGGAGTAGAGAGGGAATGAACGTACGTATGTTGACTGACCACTCAGCTCACTTTCTCCATTTTCATAGAGTCCAGAACCCAAATACAGAGACTGGTACCACTCACAGTGGGCTGGGTCTTCCACATCATTAACATAATCAAGACAGTCCTCCACAGATGTGCACACAGGCCAGCCTGATCTAGACAATCCCTCACTGAGAATCTCAAGTGATTCTAGATTATATCAAGTTGACAATTAAAATGAACCACTATGTGTATAGATATACGAATTGGATTTGCTAAAACTTTGTTAATAATTTAACACATCTCACTGATACTGGTTTATAGTTTTCTTTCTGATATTTGCCCCACACTCCACGCATACCAAGTTTTATTATCTTCTGACTCCAAAGAATGAGCTGGGAAGTATTACACTTTTTCAGTTTCTGGAAAGGTCTACACAGCTGGAATGATGCCTTTCTTAAACTTACTTATACACTTTTTATATTTCCTGTTCAATTTCTTCTTCAAAACATGTGTTACTGAAAAGCATGGTACTTAAATTCCAAATATTTGCAGGATCTTCTTGAGAACTTTCTTTCTATTGGTTTCTAATATAATTCCTCTATGGCCAGAGAATGTACTGTGCATGTTTCACTTGTACTTAAGGTTACTGGCCCAAAATATAATCTGTCTTGGAAAATGCTCCAGATGAAAGCATGGGTGCATTGTTTTGGGAGTAAGTGGTCTAAATGTTAAGCAGGTTAAACTGGCTGACAGTATTAATCAAATATCTTCTATTTTTACTGATTTCTTCTTGTGTTGGCTAATCTTGGTTATCAGTGTGACTGCATCTGGAATCAACTGAAAGTCAAGCAGCTGGACAGGATGAAAGAAGCTTTTGCTCTTTGTCTGCTAGTCTTGCCATCACTGGTGAGTCCGTTCCTTCAGCAGCATTAGAGCTGAAGCCTTTCCTCTCTACTTGCTTCCACTCACTCTCACTGTTGAGTCCATTCCTTCAGCAGCATTAGAACCTCCTCCTCTGGGATTCTAATGTAGACTGAAGATCACCTGAGACACTCAGCCTCATGGACTGAACAACTACCAGATTGTTGGCCTTTCCATTAGGAGACTAGCTGGACCACAACCTGTAAGCCCCTGTCCTACTAAAACAATAGTAGTTTTATCATCTTAAGTATTCTGAAGTTCTGTATAATATTTGAAGTGGACTAAGCATGTAAAGTTACAAAAGAGGTCAAGAGCTTTCCCCAACTTAACTTGCTTGTGCTCACCAGCCAATAATACTACTAAAAGTCTGTGGTACTTACTGCTTTTTCCCTGTTGCTGTTTTTATTTCATTTTACACCATTTCTCTTAAGTAGATCTCATTAAATTTGTTTTAAAGCATCACCAGATACATATTNTCAGAACGATTTTGAGAAAAACCATTTTCTATCATCACCATAAGAACCATTTCTCTGGTAAGTTTGTTTAAGAACAAACCTTAATTGCAGTTGCCTCCACACAGTCAAGGTGCTTTCCATTACTCAGTACGTACCTCAGCTTCCATGTAATAAGCATTTTCTACTCTTCTAATATCCTTTGTCACTGTTACATTTTCTGCCTGAAACAGAAAGTACCAAAGTAAAGTTACTAAAACTTTGGCTATTAAAGTCAGTTGTTTCTGCCTGACAATTAAGAAGCCTGAGTTTGAAATAGGAAGACACACAGTATATAAAAAATGAACTGCCTGCCTTGATGCTTCAAACTTCCTTAAAACTGGCATAAAATCAATCCAAAGCTGTGGGCTGCCATGTGTGTACTAGGAATTGAGCAAAGGCCCCTGGCAAAGCAACAAGTGCTCTTAACCACAGAACCACATCTCCAGCCCACAGGATTTTTTTTTCTATGTGGTTACAATAACTAGCTGTGGATATCTCTTAAGATGACTTATCATCATGTGATGTAAGGCTTGGGATGGATGCAGCATTTTGAGTCATATGGGAAGACACCAGGAAAGCAAGGGGACTAACCATATAAAACCTGATTAGTCACAAAATAACCTGACTTTTCAGTTATGTAAAACTGTGGTTTTTTTTTTAAAGGTAAGCTGAGATCATTTTGCCAAGTTAAGACTAACTAATAAAGGTTATCAGGCACAGCTACTTACCTAGTTGAAAGAAAATAAAACTTGTTATTTTACCAAAATAAACTCCAAGAATAGAACATTTATGGACTATGAAGGATCTCTAAAGATTCCAGGATGTGTCATTAATGGTCATATTGCCTTACAACCACGGATCAAATAAATAGTAAAGGCAGAAAACATACGAAAAAGATGAGTTTGGCTAAATAAACTGTCAAAACGTTGAAAGCTTAAAACTATGTAAGTTATATAACCAAGATGCAGACTTGTTTTTGCAATATATGACAGCCATAAGTTATTGGTAATCTTAAAATGCAGAAAAGGTAAAGGAAAATGGGCAAAATATTATGAACTAAAAATTTATATGGAAAAAGCTTAACTTCCATTGTTAAAAGGGAAAATATCACTTCCTTGGACTTAATGAATTTGAAAAGTTACAGAAGAAAATAATGGCTGCTGTGCCAAATGGAGAAGGTATAATAAACTAATCTTCCTAAGTTTTTCATAAGCCTTCATATATACAAACACATACACATGTATAAATATGTAGCATGTGGTTTTTTTCATTATGAAAAAAATAGCAAATGAATGTGCCAAACTATTCCTACCATTCCCTATCTTAATTTGGGTATGACCAGAAGCAGATTTGGAAACAAGGTTTGGATTAGTTCATTTTCAAGGTAATTCAAAAAAAAAATAAGTGGANTGTGGGGAGCAAGACAGAACGGAACCAAAAAAGTTTGGGTTGTGAAGCAAATTACCACCAGGGATGACTCAAATTAACCTTGCAGAGAAGCTCTGCAGCTGGGTCAGACACTCTCTCAACAAGTGAAGAAGCTGGGGGTCTCCTTCTGTTCACTCCCGCCACTCAATTCAGTTCTTTATTACAATAATTTACTTGAAGACTATTCAGGGTGGGCCAGGAAAACATAATTTCCTAGTATTAATGCATGACCCCATTTGCAGGAAGTTTCAGAGCCTGGAAACTTTTACACCCAGGCAAGGGCAGACAGGTGTTAGGCCAGCAAACACATAAAAGGAGATCATTAATATCACCTGCTATATCCCTACCTGACACCTCCATCATCTACTGCCAAGAGAATAAAGTAATAGCATCCTATAATAGTTAAAAGCATGGGTCAAAGGTCTTGGTTGGCATCTAAACTTGTCATCTCTCAGCTGTGGGCAAGCTATCTGCCAGTGGTCATTCTGGTCCTGAGAATTCTCTTCCGTAAAACAGCAATGTTAGTACTTCATTGGGTAGGAATATTAAGTGAGACAGCATTGTATAAGATCTGTCAACAGCAAGTAGCTGTCTTCATTATAAAGAATATCGAGACACTCCAGTAGGACCCTCGTGTTAGAATCTAAAATAACTTATCAGGCTTGTATTTCGAGCACTTGTTTCCAAGTTTGTGGTGCTATTTTGAAGCCTGTGGAGTTTTCAAAAGGTGGAGCCTGGCTAGCAAAGTAGGCCACAGGAGGTGGGAATAAGGTGGAGTGTGTTACAGGAAGACATGCACGTGCCTATGAGGCCTTCCCCGCCACCATGCCTTCCCCGCCACCATGCCTTCCCTGCCACCATGCCTTCCCCGCCACCATGCCTTCCCTGCCACCATGGTGAGACCCTCTGAAACTGGGAACCAAAATCAATTCTTCCTCTTTCAAGTTGCTTCTGTCAGGTACAGCTGCACGCATGAGAAGAAATAAAGTTGTACAGCCCACACGTCTACGTTCGGCCTCCAGTTCTCTCCTTTAGTCCTGTCTCTTAATTCTCTCCCAGGCTGCCCAGTGTCTGCTGTGTTCCAGCCACACTGAATTACTCAGAGTGCTGTTAACAAATATGCCTGCTGCATTCTGATGTGGAACTGGAATGATTTCCTTTTGGCCAGGGCTTAACATTTTGACAGAATGTCACTTCCTTTATGAAGTCTTTCTGGAATTCTTAAGGGAAAATCAATGTTATCTCTTCAATGTACTATACACGTACTTTCATGGCAGCATGAATCATACTATTCTATTCTGATCATGGGATTCCAGCAGCAGAGGGCTCAAAATTTATTATCTCTCTGTCTCCATCAAATCCTTCCTCTCAGAGCTCAGGGAACCCTAGGGAAGAGGAGGAAGCAGGAGCAGTGGGGGAGAAAGTGGGGTTGGAGGGCACCAGGAGAGCAAAGGCCTTCTAAAATAACCATGCAAAGCTCTTACGAACTCGGAGACTGAAGCATGGATCTCAGGGCCTACACGGGTCTGCACCAGGTCCCCTGCATATGTACTACAGCTTTTAGCTTAGTGTTTTTATAGGACCCCCAATGTGTGAGTGAGTGGATCTTGGTGCTTGTGCCTTCTCTTGGGATTCTTTTATTTTTCTGTTTGCTTGTTTTGCCCAACTTTGATATGATGTTCTTGTTTTATCTTATTATACTTTATTTTTATATTACTTATAATTATAATTATATTTATGTTTGGTTGTTATCTCCTAGAAGCCTGCTCCTTTCTAATGAGAGACAGAAAGGGAGTGGGGGTAGGGAGGAACTGGGAGGTGTAGAGGAGGGGACACTGTAAAGAATCTATGTTTAATAAAAGGGGAAAAAAGAAAAAACAGGATAAAACTAATACATAAATTATATATATTAATACATATTTATATATACTATAATTATATTTATAATGTATAGTTACAATTAATTAATATATAAATTTTAAAAAGAAACAGATATAGTTGCTTTTTAAAGCTTTTATTGAAAGAAAAAAACTAAATGTACTTGTGTGATTGGTCCTTTGGAAGCTGTTGATAAGCCAGGTTTGGAGAAAAAAGATAAACAACTGTCTCTAAATATTTTGCCCTTCATCACACACATACATACTCATCATTATCTCTCTTCTTATTGTCTACCAACTTACCTGAGGCATGTACAGTTATTGAAAATAATACAATTATGAGTAGGCAAATACTGGAGTTTACAGCCTAAATTGATATATAAAATAGAAGACAAATTATTCACTCTAATCTGCAATGCTTGTATCCCCCAATCATATATTAAAACCTAGTCACTAGTGTGAGGGTATAAAATGGTCTTTGAGATTAGATGACGAGGGTGGAGCCTCGTGGATGGAATTAGTGTCCTTATTAAGTTAGCGTCCTTATTAAGAAGAGGCCCCAGTGAGTTGCCTTGTCCCTTCTATCATGTAAGAACACAGGGAGAAGGCGCCATCTATGTACCATGAACTGAATCTTAACCAAACCAAACCAAAGCTGCTGGTGCCTTAGCCTTCCTAACCTCCAGGGCTACAAACACTAAATTTCTGTGTCCAGGAGCTACTCAGATGGTGATATTTCATTACAGCAGCCCCCGAAGTAAGACCATACTAGGTTAAGTGCCACATAAATCTGAACAGTGTTAGGGAATGCCTAATAAATGTTTCTCGGCTAAGTAAACATTATTTAGAACTTGACAACATTTTCCCATTAAAACAATGCTAAAACTGACTGCTATATCTTCCTACAAATTCATGATCTACAAGTAATAGTGCTAATAACTTATGCATTGTTTCATTCTTTTCCTTCAACTCATTTGAAAGCATTTTTCGTTATATGCATTACGTATATGGGCTTTACTCAAATGGCAATCATTCTGAGAGATAAATACATCAAGAATTATAATAGACTGACACACTTTATTTGGAGTATTGTATAATAGGGATTAGTGTTGAATGCCAAGAATATGATTTTGGTCTGGTTCTTTAAAAACAAAGTAGAAGACATCTAGACTAAGAGGGAGGAGAAGCCAGGAAATACGGATCACAGAGGCAGGTTCCATCCTTTAAGAAAGTGTTTAGATTGGGAGGGGCCCTCTAATCAGGGGGGGTATATATTTACAAGCCAGTATTTCAAAGTTTAAAATGTATATTATAAGGACTCTGTGAAGACCATAATTTACCCTGAGAAGTACTATGAATGAATGTTGAGCAAGCTATCTGTATGAGTGCTTTCCTCCATTAGCAAAGACAATTTGAGAGATTACAGTCCTCCTGTACCTTGCCTTGAACAATGACTTTGAATGTAATTACTATATTTATTTTGTTTTACATATTAGGAGTTTGAAACATGGGTTCAGATTATGTTCTATGTCAATGACATAAAATGCTAACTACATTATTCAAACAGGACTGCAGCAGGTTGCTTAGATTTTTTTTTTTACGTTTTAAACCCATTTTATTCACATTTACAATTTACATTTAAACTTTTATAAACTGTAAAATAACTTTGGAAGTTTTCTTTTTGCCCAGGTCATTTCAATTATTCTGGTTTTGAATGCAATACAAATACATTTTCTTTTAAAAATAAAGACCTGTTTTTTGAAGGTATGACATTTCTAGTACAGAAGCAAGATTATGTTTCACTTTGAACAAGTCAGAGCTACCCCAGAAAACCATGGTTCCTGCAGGTAGGGTCCTATTTTCTACAATGATAACCTTGAGATAGATGACTGTCCGTGGCCTCTAAGTTTCTTTCATCGTAATTATCTGAAGTGTGGCAAAGTTGAAAGCAACCTCGATTATGGTTTCAGGAATAGGATTTCAAATATCGTTGTTTAAAGTTCAGAGCATTATTTTATCGCTCTAAATCTGGGAAATGGGGATATTAAAACATGCATAACAGAGTTGCTGTGCGGAGTAAGTAACGAACGCTATTTCCGTTTTTACCCCATTCCTTAAAAGGGGGCTTAAGGTACTATCTAGTTAGTGATTTGTTTCATGGACTTGTCCAAGAAGAAAAAGCATTTCACCTTTGATACCTACATATACTGACTTAAAAAAAAGTTAAAACTAGAAAAGTTGGGAAATTTGGGGTAGGTGATTACCATAAACAGAAAATGGATGCTAATGTAATCTGCAATTACACTGAAGACCCACTCCACACGAACCTTTGATCGGGAGGAAGCCGTTCAAGCTCTTCACCTGCCAATTTCAACAAGCAGAATAAAAACCACCCCCAAAAGGGGATTATGGGCCAACATTCTACTTAGGCAAGCATTTACACGTAACTTTTCAAGAAAACATTTCATCACTCTAAGCTTAAAAACAAAATCACTGTAGCAAATATGACCAGATAAAAATCTATCCAGTCTGCATTTGGGATTTCAAGTTCACTGCGGCCAATAACTGCTTTCATTTATATTCGAGAAAGAAGGGTCAAGCATCCAATGCACCCTGGAATGAATACTGGGGTAACAAAGCATCCCCAAAGCTTCAGAGTCACCCGCTCTGCACCGCGTCCCGGGGAGGCTCACCTGCAGACCCTGCTGCTGGAGGCTCTGCGTGATGTAGTCCAGGCGGCGGCACACACTCTTCTTGGCCTCGGCCGCCGCCTCCTTGGTGCTGCTCACCCGCACGACCACTTGCGCCCNGTCGGGGCTGGCGGACACCTCGGCCGTGCCGCTCACGTGGACCTCGCGGGCTCCAGGGTGGGCCTTGGCGGCGTGGGGACGGCTATCGACCGGCTGCGCCTCCAAGGCCGAGATCGGGGTATTTTCTCGGCCNAGGTTAGCCCAGGGAACCAGTTCCATGAACACTCGCGACTGAGGGGCGGGTTGCAGCGACATAGCTGGGGCAGCTGCGTTGCCATAGCAATGCCCGCTGGCAGGCGGGGACTGACGCCCGGCTCCGGCGCGCTGCTACTGAGCGCGGCGCGGAGGATGNCGGGATGGAAGTGGCGGAGCTGCCGAGGTCTGGGGCAGCTGCAGGGTGGAGACCCAGCGACTGAGAGACATAGGCCGATTACGTCGGTACACGTTGACAATAGCTGTCTCATGGCCTGCAGGAGCCTGGGCAGGCAACCCTGGCTCCGGGTGTTGGGCAC
>LZPO01097381.1:74495-85751 GCA_001675575.1 Neotoma lepida | reverse complement strand
GTGTGCACCTGTGGACATGTGCATGTGGCAGTCAGAGGTCAACATTTTGTGTCTTTCTCTGTTGATATCCACTTTAGTTTTTGAAGCAGGATCCTTCACTGATTTGACAGGGCTGTCTGGCTGATGACTCATCATCTCGGTCTCTGTCACCCCAGTGCTGAGATTACAGATGTGTGCCATTGTGTCTGGCCTTTCACATGGGTATTGAGTGTAAAAAGATCAGGTCCTCATGCTTGCATAGCAAGCACTTTATGAACTGAGCCCTCTCCCTAGCCCTTGATTTAAAAATGAGAAATAGAATCCTGTTAAGGTTAAGTGGGATGCTTGTTACATACCTAGGTGAGATTTGAGTTAAAGTCTCAATNATTCACTCTCATGTTTCAGCTTTTAATCAATACACTATAACAGATTTTAGCTGAGAACAAAATTGAGAAGTTATCAGATGTGAGAAGTCTGCATTACCACCTCTCACTGACCTTTCTTCCTGCAGAGAACTCTCTTATTGAAGTAAACAGCTTCTTCCTGGTTTTAGTCATCTGTCTTCATCAAGAGATTCATGTTTAATTTGAATATTAATCCTCATCTGTTTCTTCCTAAAGACTTTAGGAAACATCAAGCAGGTTTGATATTTTTTAAAACAAAGATAAATTCCTATCTCTGAAACCATACAGTTCCTGAGGTCAAGTTTAACAGTTTGCATTATGTCAGGATTCTTAGGATCCCAGCAGAGAAGACAGTGTTCTAGGGCCTATCACATTCTCTTTCTATCTNTACACTGGAGCTCTATGAACTTGGCCAATTTACCCAACTTTTTCAATGTCAGCTTGCTTATCTGTCTTTTCTNGTATGTGTATTGAGCCTTCATATCTGACACCTCTGTCACAGAATCTCTTTTTTTCCACAGTATTCAAAGTGGTTGATACTTTCAGTCTTTGGACTTATTTTTGAACATGAACAAAACAGTCATGATATGGACTGCACTTCACACATCCTTTGCATCCTTCTTTATTTAGAAATCATGCCTGTTAGGCCATGTTCTTTTCATAATANATGGAGTATTTTTTTGGTGAGAATTAATCTGTTCTGGTTTTTAGATTTTATTTTTGCCAAGAGTTTGGTGAATGCTACTCTTGAAATGCTTGATCTGACCCAAGTTGACAAATACTTATTTTCCTTCCTGAAGGAAAAGCCCATCAACACTTAAAAAGTTTCAAACCATAAGATTTCCACTACTCCAAACATTCTCTCATCAGTAACAGAGCTGCTACTCATCAAATACTTGGTAAAAGAGCACAGTCATCCCCATTGCCACAAACTGTACCATAGGAAGTGCTTATGTATNCGTATAGATACAGATATACATGTATTTCTGGCTTATCAAAACAATGAAATTGCATTATTATTCTCTTAGTGATTTATTTATTTATGAATTTGAGATTAACAGAAGAGTCACTGTATCAGATACTGATTTTGCCAGACTGTCTTTAAAAACACTAAGGTTTTTTTTTTTAATGTTTGACAGTTTCTTACATATATACAATGTATTGTGATTGTATTTACCTCTATTCCCTGTTACCACTTTCTTTTCTGTTTGAGTCTTTTATCNTTCCAAGTTAGTACCTCAGTGGCTACACCATTGAAGAAAATGACTCTCTCCTGTAGCAACCATAAGTAGACTTTCATTTCCATTTTCTCAGTGGCTACACATTTTTATCAGTACGAAAATGAAAAGCTCATTGAAGTAACTTCATTTTGTGTTCCACAGCCAGTTATTTATTTTTACTTGACAAAAGCAGGAGAATTCTCTTGTTTTCCTGAGTCAGGTTTACCCATGTAGTGATCATCTNTAGAGGTGCTTTACCAAATGCTGAAGGGATTTTATCTCATTTAATTCTCTCAAAAGTTCTCAGATCAACTCATTGTCTCAGCTTTACACTTGTGGAAGCCGTGTGGAGAGGTGAGTTTATTGTACAGAGTCACCCAGAAGCACAGTCAAGATTGAAATCTTGTCTGTTACACTCCTACTGGTATTTACATAAAGATGGTCCTATCTTTATGTAAATACTGGAGAGATGCTGGAGAGATGCTGGAGAGATGGATCAGTGATTAACAGCACTTATTAATCTTGCAGAGGACATAAGTTTGGTTCCCAGTACCCACATCAAGAGGCTCACAACTACTTGCAACTCCAGCTCTCCAATACCCTCTTCTGGCCTCCAGCAGCACCTGTACACACATACACACACATACACAATTAAAAATAAAAAATAAAGATGATTCTATATTTTTTTACTTTATAGTCCCCAAAACTTGATTACCCCTGAGTTTTATACTAGGTAGGAACACGGAGGTAAAGATAATAAAAATACCAGCTATAGAGGCAANGGTAATATAAATGATAGGGATATTTATAATGATAAAATTATCTAAAATTACTAATAGCCAACATTAATAATGTTAATGTGAGTTACAGTAACAATATAATTAACANCAATCTCTCTTACTTCATTCTGCNGAGGTTCTGTTAAACCTACATTCAGTTAAATACAAAATTTANTAGAAGCTAGATGGAGATGCCTTGAGAAGCAACCTGAACAGTTAGAAGATAGTTTTTTTTAAAAAATCTGTTTAAAAGAAAGTGATGGGTATTAAACATGTTGATATTTGTGAAATTAGGGTACTGNANAGATAGAATTTTTATATATAAATTCTACAGATTTAGTTTAGCTTTGGTATATNACCAAAGGAAACCCCAAATGCCTTTCTTTTTTAATCAACACAGTTTAAAGAAAATAACATAGAAGATACAGTGAAGTCAACATGAAATCTATTTTCCTTTCATACTGCATTTATTTTCACAGCCCCAGAAGAGTAAGAGCCCCAGGGGGGAGTGTTGCTTTACATGAGTTCAGTATCTTAGCAGCCAGTCACTGAGATAACTTCTTGGTGCTGTGGTGTAAATTGTCTACATTATATTCGGGTGTTATAAAAATTGTCATATTTGTGGTTCTTTGCTCTTGTCAGCTCCTTTTTGGTTTAGAACACACTTCTCTGCTTTGTATATTCTCAACCTGAATAATATTGTTTGATCTTATTTATTGCTATGCTTTAAAATCCTTTCTCTGTGTTAAGAGTGTTCTCATGGGTCAAGAGAAAACAACATGGATCAGTTTCTACAGATTCTGATTTAGTTGATCTGGCATTTAAAACATTATAAAAGGGTTTATTTTTATTTTATGTGTGTAATTGTTTTACCTACATGTGTGTCTGTGCACCATGTATGTGCAGTGCTCACGGAGGTGTGAAAAGGGCATTGGACCACTGGAATTGGAGTTATCGATGGCTGTGAGCCACAATGTAGGTACTGGGAGTCATAGNGGGTCCTCTGTAAGAGCAGCCAGTGCTCTTAACCACTGAGTCCCTGCTGCTTTTTAAACAGATTAATAGGATATCTACATTTTTAGTGAAGGTTGAGATCCATTAATTCACCATGTGTTTTCCCTTTCTAACTCAGCTTTTATTAGCTTCTCGTCACTGAGTTCATTGTCCCTTAGCATTAATAACAGGATGGTGTCAATGCAGAATTTCCCAAACCTAGTCTCTNGTCTTCATTAGTTTATGAAGCTCAAGCCAAATGTACAAAATACAGAATTAGAAGAATCACTTGGGTTATGTAGTGCATAATACCATTAGCTATAAGCAACCGGGGCCAGCCTTGCATGATTTGGATTGACTTAGTGCTTAAAACTTGAGTTGACAGCAGTTCATGTAGATACTTGTACTTTAGGAAACCATGTAGNCGGAGGTTTCTGTCCCACCAGCAACTCCCAAATACCCAGCAGCTGCTTCCCAAATTACCACACAGAGGCTTATGATAATTATAAATGCTCAGTTGGTAGCTCAGGGTTATTACTAACTAGCTCTTATGCTTAAATTAACCCATAATTCTTATCTATGTTTAGCCATGTGGCTTGGTACCTTTTCTCAGTACATTCTCATCTTGCTTCCTCTGTGTCTGTCTGGCAACTCCTGACTCTGCTCTTCTCCTTCCCAGCATTCTCAGTTTGACTTTCTCCCCTAACTTCCGGCCCAGCTACCNGCCTGTCAACTTTTTATTAACCAATGAGAGTAACACATATTTATAATGTAGAAATGGATTGTTCCACAGCAAAACCAGGCTGGCAATTGATCTTACATATATGTATACTATGTATGTGCCATTGTCATATTAAGAGCTGTCAAAGATTATTGTCATCTAATTTTGTACAGTCTTCACTGTGGACTTACTGTTTGTGAAAGGATTACTTTATTATATTGTTTTGTAACACATTGATCAGTTCTTGTAGTTCTGTTTTATGATTAAACATAATATGGTCATTGTTTGTAATTGTTCCTATGTGTTTATTGTAACACTTTTTTTCTATATAATGGAAGTTATTTTAAGAACTGGTAAGTGGCATAATTGCTATTATTTTCAATTTCCTTTTTTTAGAGGGGGATGACCAGTAAAATATCACTTTTTTTAATTAAGATTTCTTTTGAATATTTTTATTTATACAAGGAACTTATTTTTCAACTTTCTTAGCATTCACAAGTGCTACTAAAGAAGTTATTATGATAAACAGTTAAAAATCAAATTACTTATCATTTAGATATTAGAGAATTGATCAAGTATATTGATATTCCATGATTCTGTATTAATATATATTTTTTTTTTTGGTTTTTCGAGACAGGGTTTCTCTGTGTAGCTTTGCGCCTTTCCTGGAACTCACTTGGTAGCCCAGGCTGGCCTCGAACTCACAGAGATCGCCTGCCTCTGCCTCCCAAGTGCTGGGATTAAAGGCGTTCACCACCACCGCCCAGCCTGTATTAATAATTAACCATCTATCAGAAACTACTAAAATAAAATATAACTCTGGAATGGCTTTTCCTACAGAACAAAGATCTAGAACAACAATCTTCCTACATCTACCTAGTGCCCTTCTTTAGGCTGATGATCTGAGCCATGTAAGTTGTATTGTTAGTTTTTAGTTTTGATATTCTTTTATTACAGAAGATAATACACAGGCATTTTAGTAAAGAATCAAAGAGAGGCTGGGTGGTGGTGACACATGCACTTGGGAGGCATAGGTATCTCTGTGAGTTCGAGGCCAGTCTGGTCTAAAGAGTGAGTTCCAGGACAGCCAGGGCTACACAGAGAAACCCTGTCTCAAAAAACAAACAAACAAACAAACAAACAAGAATCAAAGAGAAAAAGTAAAAATCATTTATAACCTTATTAGGATTTTTTCTTTCTTTGTAGATGTCTAGAAATGGGAGTTAGTTCCTGACTAGACAGCTTATTTTAGGGTTTATTGTCTTAGATATTATAGAATCTTCCTTTTGTGTGTAAGTATTGCTTCAATTGTCCTTTTTACCTCAATGAGAAAAGTAACTTAAATTTCTCCTAAAATAGCTTGAATATGCTTAAAAAGCTTGAACATTAGCACTTATATCTCTTCTATGGGAAATGAAGCAAGACCTTTAATCTTTGCTTATAATGTTGGTATTCCATCTATTAGACAAATTTTAATGTCTTTGATTTTTACAATTTTTCAAAAACTCATTTAAATTTACATAATGAGAATACTAAATAAGTTTATAAATGTAGAAAGATTATTTGTCAATGTTCTGAAAGTTTGTACACTATTCCCTAGTTCCCACCCCCAGAGCTTCCAGAATTCTGCCCCTTAAGATGATTTTTGTCTGGCATCCTCATGTAGTTTACTACAGTCTTTTCTGCAAGGATATTTTGGAGACATTCAGGGCCACAGAGAAACACAGTTTTGGATTGGATGACCTTGACTCCCTATTCTTGTATCCAAAATTCAGTAGCTTTTATATTGATTTGTTCTTACAAATGACTTTGAGCCTCCTTTCCTTTCCATTTATTTTCTGTGAACTACAGAAAAGACCATTTTGGGATTGAGGGATGAAAGGGACAGGTCAAATCTTGTGTGTTGAAATATATATAAAAGTATATATATAATATGATATCATANATGACATATAATATCACATAATTATATATAACATTAAATATAATATATATTTCTGTATTATATATTATTCATTTTATAATGCAATATATAATATATAAATTGTGTTATATATATATATATATATATATAATTTTTATGAGGTAAGGTCTTACTTTGTAGTTGAAGTTTGCCTGGAACTTTGTAGCATCTGTTGGCCTTAACTCCAGATCTGCTTGCCTTAGGCACCCATGTACATACATTATTGGCATGCAACTTTTTAATATNGTTTCTTATTCTCCTTCCCAACTACCCATACCCTCTTATGGGTTATCAATATGGATCTTATTTGTTCAGGTTGAAAGAGTCTTACAAAGACAAAATTTTGAAAAGAAACTCATGTTTATAATTTTTTTCATAAAATATTTCAAGTGNAAAATGCTTCACTAAGCATTCAACTCAAGTTGAGATTCTTTTCCACCTTTTACCCAAAGTTGAAGTTATTTCAGAATTATTTCCATTTTGCTATACTTATTATTTGCAAAGCTTATACTTGATTCAGTTTTAAATCTGCCTGTCCCAATTTGTCTTAATAGACATCAATCTTCAAATGCCCTTTTGTAGAGTCCTTTGAGATTGCCCTGTTATTTGGATCCCTGACAGAGACTTCTTCCTGTTTGATATGTTACTCAGGGCATGTATATTTTTTTCTACTGAGTAGCAGCTTCATCTTTTTGCAGCATTTATGGTCTGAGTACCTTGTGATAGGAAGGCATCTCCTTGGAAATGTTCTCTATTTCTCAATGTGCTACAGAGCTCATTTTAGACAAATTTCTTCAGTTTCTTCTGTTTTCTGTTAATACTATTATTGGTTCTCTTGTCTATGGCACCACATCTGAAGATTTCTCTTACATACATCTGCTGGCTCTGCTATGTATTTTTCCCAGACACTTTGCCCAGCACCGCTACATGTTTGGAAAGAGAGGGAAGATCTTCGCTTCAGCTTAGTCTACTATTTGAATCTAAAATTGTATTCTAGATCAAAGTTAATATCTGCTCTTGGTAGATTGGTATCTGTTCTTCTTACTCTCCATTATTTCTTACATTTTTCTAATTTAATTCATGGTGATGAACAGAATAATCACTTTCTTACTTCTCCTGGCAGCTNGAAATGGTCGTNTAATTCTCACCAGCAATATGAATAGCAATAAGGGAGAGAAGCATCTGGTGCTGTCCTCTGTCATTTTCCCCGACTTTGATACTGACTTAATATCTAGAACTACAGCAACTGTTTTGTGACTGTGAGGCAACAGGCATGAAGACAAAAGACAGTATGTAAAGAAAGCAGAGTGGAGAGCTGAACAGATCATTAGAAACTGATGGTGTCAGGGATGCTACCAAAGGAAGCACAGTTCTGCTTGGAGACACACACTCTAATTCTGTAAGTTATGGTTACCTGGCTCTGTGTGTGGGGGGTATGGATACGAATACTCCCAACTCATATATATATATATATATACAGTAGTTAGGATGTTCTTATTAGGCAATGAAATAAAAGTAGGAAGACTCTCTACCCCACAGCTTTCCAAATTGTATGAGAATATTTGAAGAGTAATTCATTAGAGACATGCATTTAACAGGAATTCTTAGAATTTATAGAAAAGCTAGTACAAATTCAGGCCTGCATTTGCACTGTGATTTTAAAATAAACTTCTGGCACTGAGTACAGGTGACACATTAAAACTCTATGCATATTTGTTGGTTTTATGCTTGATGTAGGTTTGCTCACCTATTTGCTTTAAAGAATAGCTGTACTTTGTTTCTGGTTTATTGTCGATTTAAAAATTTTGGACTTTGCATTACTCATGCATCTTATTAATGTGCAGTGTTACCCAGCATTTTACATTAAAATAGACCAAATATAAAATATATATGATCAGCATAAATAAATTCAAGAAATCAATAGGGAATGGATTGTAAATAAATTGCTCAGTGGCTTAATTTTTAAAAATCTAAATGTAATTAGAGTTTAGGATGGGGCAACAAACATTTAATTTTTTATATGACAAAGTAATAGATATTCAATTTTTACATGAAGAGCATGAGTTTGATGTACAGTTTCTAGAAGATGTTTTTGGTGTTTCCTCTTCATATATCTTCCTCTTTTGTACTGTGCAGTGACAAGACATTACATAAGATGGCAGTAGGAGATTACAAATATTTTCTCACAGTGCTCTATCCCTGGAGCTGGGTCCCTGAGTGTAATAAACACCATCACAGAACACCTTCTCTAGATTGCTGGATGGCTTACCTTCACCAACCACATGCCCCCCTTTTAATGAAAAGAAGGAAGGTGCTAATTTTGATTTCATACATTTTTAAAGGAATTATGTGCAATGCTATATCTCAGTTCACTTTCCTCTGTCTAACTCTCTAAAAACCCAAAGTTTTGTGTGATTTTCTTGGAATCTTGATTTAAAAAGTAAGCCAGGGTTTCTTAGATTTTTTTTTTCATCCCCAAAACCCCATTAAAATTTCTAGGAATTAAATTCTTCATTTTTTTTTAAATCATGGATTGTTTGATTTAACTTTCTTTTTTGAGAATGTAAATGTATATTATTTCATCTTACTAGTGTTGTGAATCAAACCCAGACCAGGTCTTGCAAATTGTAATTTAACAGTAAATTGTAGTGTATGGTTTTTATCTTTAAAAAAAACCAAAATATTCTTTTAGTGTATGTGTACAAGTGTATGTGCGTGTGAACACACACCAGGGCACACATGTGGAGGTCAGAGGACAGCCTGCAGGTTTGGGTTCTCTCCTTCCGCCATGTGAGTCCTGGGGCTTAAACTTGGTCTCAGTCCTGGTGCTAAGTACCTTTACCTGCTGAGCCATCTCACCAGCCTGCTATCTCCTTCCAATGAAATTTATGATTATAGGTTATAGTTCATGTATATGGATGCCTGGCTTTTTAAATTTTATAAGTAAACAACTTAAAATTGTAATATAGCATTTACTACTCTCATCCAGTATTCCTATTTGCTTGTTCTATGTTTATGTTAACATTTTTATCTTTGGTCTCTCTGGTCATTTAATTTTGTTAAACCATTCATAATGTTATAACAAAATCAGTTTTCAATTTAATAATAGTATATTAATTCTACCAAACTTAGCTGAAGAAATGAAATATTTGTAGATGGGAAGCTTTTTACATTTTGCTTTTTAAAATGAAGTTCTTTCCTTTCATAGGCCTATATTCTTAGTTTTTGTATTCAGACCTCTGTCATTTTAAAATTCAGCACACTTATTATATCCACATACCAATTATTATGCATGAAAACAATCTCTTTGAGTAACACAATTATACTTGTGGTTTCCCAATAAGCTTCCATAATGAGTATCCCTCAGTNTATCTAGAATTTGTACTTGGGCATCTTTTTGTAGGTGAGGAATTTGTTATCTGCTGCCATTTACTTTAGGTTATTAATTGTTTTCATAACTGTCTTATTAATCCTGTCATGTAGACTGTTGTCTATAGGACTCAAAATCTGTGTATACAAATATGAAGTACCATGCATACTCTACAATGCCTATTTAGCTCTAGCTGAATGAGTGACCTGTTAGTAAATAACACAGTTGATATAATAAATTATCATATTGGGATGGCACTGAAGTGGCTCTGTGTTTGTGTGTCTTCCCATGAAATTGTCTTATCTAATTATTGTTCAATTGAGANTAATCTCAGGAGTGACAAAAGAAATCCTTCTAATTTGGAATACTTCCTACTGCTGGCTTCAGTGAAGGGATTATCATAGACTTTAGTTTCAGATAAAGTGACTGGTTTCTAACTCTAGCTCTGATTATAAAGTTGGTCAAAAGTTGGATGTACTCTATTTTACTCTTTTACTCTCAGAACACAGGAGACTGAAGTAGAAGAGTCATTAGGTAGTCTGTCTTAGTTAGGGTTTTTATTGTGAAGAGACACAATGACCACANCAACTCTTACAAAGGAAAATATTTACTTTGGGGTGACTTGCTTATAGTTCAGAGGTTCAGTTCATTGTCATCATGGCGGGAAACACAGCAGCATGCAGGCAGACATGGTGCTGGCTANATCTTGATCAGAAGGCAACAGGAAATGTACTGTGACACTGAGCAAAGCTTAAGCAAAAGAGACCTCAATGTCTGCCCCCACAGTGACACACTTCCTTCAACAAGGCTATACCTCCCAATAGTGCTACTCCCTATGAGCTTATGGGGGCCAATTACATTCAAACTATCACATAGCTCAAGGCAAATTTGAGATACATAGCATAAGCTTGTATCAGGAAAACAAAAATTAGGCAAAAGATTATCAGTAACATAAAAAGAAAACAAAAAATTAGAAAAGCCAAGAAAACTGATGGAAACTCAAAGAAAAACACAGTCAATGAATGGAAATTGTCCTTCTTGCTGGAAGATTCTATATAACTAGTAAGAAACTGTTTCTAAATGATTGATTAGTTTCAACAAAGGGGAAAACATTGGTTATTACTATGTTTTTTTTTACAATAAAAGTTGTCACACAAAGAAAAAAATAACAGAATCAAATTATTTAAAGGAGGTGTGTGGCCTCACAGAGTTGCCCCCAGTGTAAGCCCTGATGTGTGTGGGGGGAGATATGATCTGGAAATTTCTTCAATAGTAGAAGTTCTGCTGTTATTTAATGCTGACAATAATAATGAGTTGATTATGATGATGATAAAGCACTGTAGGTTTTTGAGCACTTGAAATCATTTCATTATTATGATCACTCTACCTTGCAAATTGTAGCATATGTTCATTTTACAGAGGAGAAAACTGAGATTAAGAAGGTATACCCTAACTGCAGTACAAATATTTATTCTTATATACACAGATGAGTGTAGTCCGCTCCCCTCATAAAGGAAACTTCTCTTTGTAACAAATGGAGATCATTACTGAAAACCACAACCAATAAAAATTTAGGGTTGTGAAGCCCAGTCCCAATGGATACATCTACAATACAATTCCTGCACCTAAGAATAAGGGAACATCATGGAAGTGGGGGAAGAAAGACTCTAAGAACCAGAGCAACAGTGACTTTATTGTAAGATTGTGTCTCCTAGGAATGNCAGAAGCTACAACCATGAAGTCTCACCAATAAGGCTGCTTAAACAAGACCCTGACAAGCATAATACCAATAGGCATGCTGACATGGAAGGGGGGAAAGCTCAAGAG
>LZPO01097381.1:47357-63588 GCA_001675575.1 Neotoma lepida | reverse complement strand
CCTCCAGGTGGAAGTTAGTTTAGGCAATACTTGATGACATCATCTACAAATTCTCCTAGTTGGTGATTTATAAATGGCCACAGTGTGTAGTCTGCTGAGATCAGAGAATGAGTGCATGTAGACAATAATCTCCTCTTCTGGGCCTGGAACATGAGAATGTATCACTGTATGAAAAGTGATGCCTCGAATGTTGTTACTGAGCGAGAATCCATATATTAAATAAACTCCATGTATTTTTATTACATGGTATTTTAGTTTTAAAGAAGAATAAATGTGGAAATTCTGAGGGTGGAGAGATGGGGAGTGGTGAAGAGGGAGATTCCTAGCACTCATGCAGTGGGTGGCTCATGTAATTCTAGTATCCGGGTGTGCCCTCTTCTGGCCTCTGAGGGCACTGCACTATTGTGTTGCACAGACATACATTCAAGCAAAACACCCATACAGATAAAGATAAAGGCAATTTTTAAAATTCCAATATTTTTCTTTACATTTACTCTAAAAGATTATCTTGTTCTCCTGATGGCATACATATTCTCATTTGAATTGTAGAATCCTTGAATAAAAGCTGAAGAGTGATAAGTTTCTTACACCTGGATAAGCCTCTCCGCCGATTCAGCAATCCAAATTATACCGAATAAGGAAAGGCCAGGTTTAATGGGCAAATGTTCCTGGGTGATTCCCTGGCCCCTCAGAGAGACCAGGACCAGAGATCGGAGAAACTACAGGTCTATTTTCCCGGGATGCGGCTTAAATAAGCCGAGGGAGTGGTCTTGATCCTCTCTGGGCTTGGCGGGCTTTGAAGGGGCAAGTTCAGCAGTGTGCAGCCCAGTGGTGGGCTGCTGCCCGGGCTGTGCACAGGCCAGGAGTCCAGGCCGCTGGAGGAGTGGGTGGTGCTGGGTGGAGCCCGAGGAACACAGGAAGCAGGGCCGGCGATAGGGCACTGGGCTGGAGCGTGGCCCGGTGGCTGCATCTGGAAGTGGACTCCAGTCAGCAGAGATTGTGTGGCGGCTGCGAACTGCCCGCCTAGACGCCAGGGGCTGAGGTGAGGCTCCCACCAAACAAAGAGGTCACCAAATTTGTAAGTATGAAAACACAAATTTAATAAATTAGACCATTTTACAAGATTATAATGAAATACCTGAGGTAGANTATTTTATAAAGTAAAATATGGTTATTGTGATTGAAGACCACGAAGCTGCATCTGATGATGCTTTATTGCTGCTGTCAGACTCTTAAGATAGTACAGGGCATTCCATGGCAAGAGATGGGAAGAGGGACATATCTATGTATATCTTCTAGTCTCCTCTTATAAAGCCAGCGGTAAAGGTCAGGGTGTTCAGATGCCCTAAAATGGACATCTCTATCATTCACTCCAAGGCTCAAGGAGTATCTAAGAGGTGGCTGAATGAATTGAAGACCTGGAGGATAGAGNAGTGTGGTAAATTGCTGTCTCATGGACATTCACTCATGAACATCAACTACCATCACTTGCATAGGGCTGGGCCCTTCATCATTCAATCATGGATGGGGGAAGAGCATGGGAAACACCATGCCTCCACAGGACTCATTGACAGTTAATGGTACCAGAGAAGAGGGAGTCATTTTCTTTGGTGGTGTTAGATCTCAGGAAGAACAGGCATCCAGAAATGAGCTCAAGATGGACTAATAGAATTTCTGGCAGTTAGATAAAAGCCAGAATTCCCCAGGAACTTGGGAAATGTATTTTCTTTCCACCAAAAAGAGTCATTTCCCTTGCCTCTGGCAGAAGAAACANGTAACTCTCTAGTGACAAATACCTGTGGAGCCTATCAGCATGCTAGCCTTCAGGTTCCCTCAGTCGTGATTTCTAAGTTCCTGGTATACATTTCCAGGGCCACACTAGCATCCTGGCCCCTCTCATCCCATTGCTATCCTAAACTNCCAGGCCTGTGGGCTTCCCTCCTCCCAGCCATTTGTCCTTATGACCAGGATGATTCCCCTACCCCTCTTCTTCCGATTCCTTACTTCCTCAGCCCTGACAAANTCTAGTCTGTTTATTTTTTTCTCTGCTCTGGACTCTTCCAGATGTGTCTGGATATTTTCTCTCTCTAACCCACAACAACCACCCACCCCCAATAATGGAGCTGTCATTTCAGCAGTTTCTTTACCGTGCCTCATCGAATACAAATGGTATAGCCATGGGATCATTTGCCCAAGCTCTAGTAAATAAGCTACATCCATACTNANGCAAGAAACCTCAGACTCAGTGGAGCTCNCAAAACNACATGAAAGTAGGAGTCAGANATCTTGGCTAGAAAGAGGTTCAGCAGGAGGGGCAGGGGGATGAGAGAGTAATGGGNGTATATGATCAAAATATATTGTATACNTGTACGAAACTGTCAAAGAATCAAGAAAAAGCTACCAATAATTCAGCCAGGATGACCTTATCTAACCCTAATCACTTCCCAGAGTCNCCATCTATAAGCATCACTGTCAGATCAAATTTTCNCCCTCATAATACTTCACAGGGGAGACTGAATTTCAANGCAATGAGTTTGGGTGACTCAAACTGTGGCCAAATCACACCAAGNTCTGTCACTCCTGCAGCAAAGGGGGNCTGGGAGACAGGAGGCTCAGTGGGGTCACAGCAGCAATTCCTCCAACAAGCAAAGATTGG
Organism: Neotoma lepida; assembly: GCA_001675575.1. Classification (NCBI taxonomy): domain Eukaryota; kingdom Metazoa; phylum Chordata; class Mammalia; order Rodentia; family Cricetidae; genus Neotoma; species Neotoma lepida. The sequence goes on along the minus strand of LZPO01097381.1, from coordinate 60,932 downwards.
CATTGGTGAAACATTTAAACAGTAAGAAAGGCCTGCGTTCTGGTGGATATGATAAAAGTCCTCTCCCTCCCTCCCTCCCTCCCTCCCTTCCTCCCTAGGTGCTTGGTGTCAAATCTGTAATTTATACCTTTTGTTGGAGGCATCCAGGTTTATTGTGGAGTTAACACAATGGGTCACACCCTGTTGCTTCTCTCTCCACACTACTAGTTGCCCAATTCAATGCACTAATGAGCCATGAAATATTCTTCTTCTGCTAATTTAACTCANGGAGACCACTGGGGATTTATTTCAAAAGTTGAGACAGAGAGGAGTGCGTAGCTTACAAATTAGCTCACTGAAATGTATATTTTCCTTTGCAAAACTAAAACCCAAACAAATGAAACAGACTCAACCAACCAATCAACAGAACCAGTTAAAATTGTATACTAAGGATGATTACATGATTTAATTACGTTTACATGTGCATTGACTTATCTTAGTTATAATCTAGACACTTGAACAAAAGACTACATTTTGTAAAATAATAAAATTCCAAAAATCTTCAAATTTCCCTGCAGCTTGTATGTTGCTCACAGGTTTTCTCCTAACCAATTTAAATCAAGAAGTCTCAGTTAGGCAACCTGTCGTTTTTTCTTTTTCCTACTTTCTTTGAGTTTTTTCTAGTTCAGGACTGGTTTGTCATTCTCTAAATAAAAATGTCTGTGTAAATTAAAAATGAAAATGCTCCAGCATATGTCTCTAGTAAAATGAAACAGTATTTTGCTTATTATAGTTTAAAGCACATTACAGGTATAACACCTGTCTCTTATACACATCTAGATGTGTATAAGAGACCTGTGTAGCTTTGTGCCTTTCCTGGAACTCACTCGATAGCCCAGGCTGGCCTCGAACTCACAGAGATCCGCCTGCCTCTGCCTCCCGAGTGCTGGGATTAAAGGCGTGCGCCACCACCACCCGGCAGGAATGGTAAAACTCTTATTGCACAGATTCAAATACCAGTAGATAAATGATACTTGAAAGAAAGATGCTGTTTTAAATTCTTTTTAAAAATTTTGTATTTGGGGCTGGAGAGATGACTCAGCAGTTAAGAATGCTTGCTGCTCTTGCAGAGGACTGGAATTTGTCTTTTAGCACCCACATCAGTCAGCTCACAACTTCGTGAATCTCAGTTCCAGGGGATCACACACCCTCTTTTGGACTCCTCAGACACCTGCACACCTGTGAAAAACCTACACACACACACACACACACACACACACACACACACTGAATTGTTTATATTAATTTATTATTATTGGTGGTACGTATGTATGTGTGCACCTGTGCCATAGCATGTGTGTGGTGGTCAGAGGACAACCTTTGGGGTTGAGTTGATTCTCTCCTTCCACCATGGGTTCAGTGGGACAAACTCACTTCAACAAGCTCNAATAGTAAATGCTTTATCAATTAATCATTTCTGCCCAAGTTAAAAAACTGCCATTTAAAATTTTAAGTATTATTATATTTTTTTTTATAATGAGAAGGTATTTTTGAGATATTAGAATCCTTAATTTAAGCTGGGTTGTGGCGGTGGTGTATGCCTTTAATCCCATTACTCTGGAGGCAGAGGCAGGTGGATCTCTGAGTTTGAGGCCAGTCTGGTTTACAGAGTGAGTTCCAAGTCAGCCAGGGCTACACAGAGAAACCCTGTCTTGACACCTGCCCTCCCCTGGCCCAGAAAAAGGAATCCTTAATTTATACCTTTGGGTGGAGGCTAATAAAACATAGAATTGGTGGTCTTAATGAATACATTAATAAATTGTACTGTTATACTGTNTTTTTAACGTATTTATTCCTNGAGTTTCACTAAATCCAAATTGGACATTTAGTGCTTAAGCCTGGTTCACTTACTCTCATAATTTAATTAATGCAAATGAAAGTCAAATGACACATGACACAGTGGGGAGCTGCTGCCTTCCTCTTGACCCTCTGAATCCCTGCATTCTTTCCGCAGAGGTAGCCGTCTTTGTGTTATCTCTCAGCTGTTCTTGTGCTGTTCTCTATGTTCTCTGTTGATTTCCCATCAAGTATTGATTTTTTTGTGATCCCATCTTATACTCGTTTCCTGTGATTTACTTGTCTGACCAACTGTGTTGGTATAATGACTTTAGGGGATAAATTACTATTCAGATGTTGCTTTACTGATTATAAAATATTTACTACAAAGATACATAGCAGTCTTCCTCATAAACCTTTTTTTCTAAGCTGTTAGTCCTTTTCTTCCCCTCCCCCACCCATCTGTTCACTCTCCGTGTGTCTGCTGCTTTTAAGAACTCCTTCTGGCCCTGATTAATATTAATTTCAAAGTTTGCAAACATTCCTGATAATCAATCCATTTCATGAAGTTTTAGATTTATCTTCCAGAACCCCCACAGGTCTAATTTCTGCCATCCTAGAACTTCCCTTTGCATCCCAGACTCTGTCTTCACTGTCAGCATTGTGATTGTTTTTTCATCTCCACCCCTGATATGTACATTCTTATGTGGCTTCCTAGGAAAACGTGCATGGCAGATAACTATTTATTACATATATGACATTCCATTTACTTTCCCCCAAAATCTTGAGTGATAATTAGGGTGGATATTGTACTATAAGTTAAATGGATTTTTTATACCATTTTCAAAGCGTGTAACTTCATGCTCTGTGGAATTCTTTGCATACAAGTTGATGTTTACTCTGGAAGATTTCAGATTTTTTTTTTTACCCTGGTGCTTGTAATGTCATCAAGATGTGAGTGATAAACAGCTATTCCTTCTCCTGTAATTGTAAGTTTCAATGGACTGTTTTCCTGTAAATGGGTGTCCTTGAGTTCTTGTGTTTCTTGATGTGATTCTTTTTAAAATTTAGTTTCTTCATTTTTAGGGGCTGGGGAGATGGCACTGTGGGTAAAGTGTTTGCTGTGCACTTTGTGAGGACCTCAATTTGGATCCCTAGCACCAGTGTGCAAAGCTGGGTATGGAAGAATGTCTATAATNCTAGTTCTGGCATCTTAGGGCTTCTACTGCTGCTATAAAACACCATGACCCAAAGCAACTTGGAAAGGAACAGGTTTATTTCAGTTTACATGTCATGGTCACAGTCCTTCATGGGGAGAAGTTAGGCAGGAACTCAGGGCAAGAACATGCAGGCAGGGACTNAAGCAGAGACCATGGAGAGATGCTGCTTACTGGCTTGCTCCCCATGATTTTCACAGCCTGTTTTCTTATAGCGTTCAGGACCACTAGCCCCGGGGTGGCAGCACCACAGTGAGCTGGACCATCCAATACCCATCATCAATCAAGAAAATGTACCACATGCAAATCTGGTGGGGGCATTTTCTCAGTTGAGCTTTCCCTTTCCAAAATGACTCTAGCTTGTGTCAAGTTGACACAAAACTAGCCAGCACAATTGGGGAGATGGAGACAGATAGGAGTACCAGGGATTCTCTGACCAGCCATCATAGCTGAAATGATGGGCTGTAGGCTCATTGAGAAACAGAAGAAGACATGTGATGGGTGAGCACACCCCTCCCACAGGTGCACACACATGTATATGCTGTAGTTTTTCTTTTCCTTTTTTTAACTCTTTGGGGGCCCACCACCCAATTCCTGAATAAATACACAGAGACTTATTCTTATTTATGAATGTCCAACCTTAGCTGGGCTTATTTCTAGCCAGCTTTTCTAACTTAAATTATCCTATTTCTCTTTAACTGTATTTTGCCTCTGGGCTTTTTACCTTTCTCTATTTTGTATATCTTTCTTTACTTCTTATTCCATGGCTGGCTGTGTAGCTGTGTGGCTGGCCCCTGGTGTCCTCCTCTCTTCCTTTTCTTGTTCCTCACTCATTCCTAGATTTCTCCTTCTATTTATTCTCTCTCTCCCCCCAGCCCTGCCTATTTCTCTCTACTGCCTAGCTATTGACTGTTCAGCTCTTTATTAGACCAATCAGGTGTTTTAGGCAGGCAAAATAACACAGCTTTACAAATTTAAACAAGTGCAACATAAAAGAATGCAACACATCTTTGCATCATTNAAACAAATGTTCCATAGCATAAACAAATGTAACACATCTTAAACTAATATTCCACAACAATATGCTACATTCACATGCCTACAAACGTTTTTGTCTTCTCCAGTTGTTTCTGTTTCATCTATCTATAAATCCTATTATTCAGATATTGGATCTGATTAGTTAGCTCAATAAATACTTTTTAAAATGCTGCTTGGCTCTTTGCCTAATTGTTTTATTTCTGAGAGAGTCTCTCTCTGATACTTTGAATTTCTAAGCACTCCTTTTCATTCTTGGATCATTTGTTTATTTTTGGTTTATGGCTAAAATCATTAATTTTATCTTTATGATGATATCAATGCTTGTTTCTCTTTAAAATTTCTACCTGGTACCTTTAAGATTCTTCTCTGTCTGTTTTGGACAATTGAACTCTTTTTTTCCTCAAACGTTTGGGGGCCCTTTTGTTATCTGTTTGTTTGAGTGCAAAGTGGAGCAAGGCTCAGCAGGTGAAGTGTTTGCGGTGAAAGCAGGCTCTTCTGGAACTCTCAAGCCCAGCTTCGCTTCAGACTTACTATCTTACCTCTTGCTTCTTGATTACAGTTTGTGCCTCTATGCCCAGCTTAAAATTGTTCATTCTTATAGCTGTATTACACTAGTCTCTGTTAGGACCATACTCACCTTTCTAGTCTATGGATGTAGTAGTTTGAATGTAATTGGCCCCCACAAGCTCATAGGGAGTGGCACAATTAAGAGGTGTGGCTTTGTTGGAGTGGGTATGACCTTGTTGGAGGAAGTATGTCACTGTGGAGGTNGGCTTTGAAGTCTTCTATATGCTTAAGCCACACCCAGCGTCTCAATTCACTCCCTGTTGCCTGCCAATCAAGACATAGGACTCTCAGCCCAGCACCATGTCTGCCAGCACACCACCATTTCCCACCATGATGATCATGGACTAAACCTCTGAAACTGTAAACCACCCCATTAAGTGCTTTCCTTTATAGGAGTTGACATAGTCATGGTGTCTCNTCACAACAATAAAAACCCTAACTAAGACAATAGATAATAGATATTTATGTGAAGAAGGATTGCTTTTAAGGTAATTGGTGAAATTGAAGCTCCCATACCAACATTTTGAATGACATATGACAAATAATAGGCTTTGAAGATCCTTAGAAACACTGGAGAAAGGGGCTAGAATTGAGCAAGCACATGAAATTAAAGGACAACCTGGACATTAGTGAAAAGCTGACTGAGATGGATGCACTGGTTACATTATTTCTGAAATCTAAGTGGAGGAGTGGCCTAAGAAAAGCCTGTTAATACCCCACCCCTTGTGGTGGCTAATCTTGGTTGCCAACTTGACACACCTGGACAGAGGGAGTCTCAGTTGAGAAACCGCTTCCACTAGATCTCCTGCTGTCAAACTGAAGACTGACTTTAGTCTTTGCCATATTTTGTTGAAAACAATCTATATAATTGTATATGAGGAAACTGGGTGTCAAATTTAAATATATGCTGTGCTTTATAACTCTCTGATCTTAAAAAAATTTCTTTTGCTTTTGAGATTATAATACAATTACATCATTTCTCCTTCCCTCTAAACCCTCCCGTGGTGATTTGAAAGAAAATGGCCCCCAAAGGGAGTGGCACTATTAGGAGGTGTGGCCTTGTTGGAGTAGGTGTGGCTTTATTGAAGGAAGTGTGTCACTGTGGGGGTAGGATTTGACATTTCCATTGCTCAAGTTTTACTCAGACCACTACCTGTTGCCCGTGAGTCAAGATGTAGAAATCTCAGCTCTTTTTCCAGTGCTATGCCTGTGTGCATGCTGCCTTGCTTCCTGCCATGATGATAATGGACTAAATCTCTGAACAGTAAGTGACCCACCACAATTAAATNTTTTCCTTTATAAGAGTTGCTGAGGTCATGGTGTCTCTTCACAGCAATAGTAACCCTAACTAAGATACCCCCATATATCCCCTTTCTCTCTTTTAAATTCATGACTTCTTTTTTCATTGTTACTACATGTATACATGTATNTATACACATATTACTAAATATAACCTATTCAGTCTGTATAATGTTACTTGTATATATGTTTTCAGGGCTGGCCATTTGGTACTGAATAAGTAATTGGTGTGCTCTTCCCTTCTTCCCTGGAGAAGACTATTTACTCCACTCTGAGCATTCTTTAGTTGTCTGTAGGAAACTAAATGTGTAGGGTTGAAGCCTCAGGAGCTTTCCCCTATTTATCTACTTTGGTATATTGGTGTCATTCTTGTTTAGGTAGCCATGTTGATGACACTTTTTGGGTACAGGTTCTTTGTGTAAATATAATTAGGCCTATGCTGTGCCTCCAAATTTCTTACAATACTCAGACTCTGAAAGTATAGTACTGTTTTGGGTAATGATTCTACGAATATCCAGGCTCTTCTGAATAATTTAGGAGAAACAAATTTGCAATAATTGTTGTGCTATTGGTAAACCTGAAAATTGCAAGAAGAAAGACCAAATCCATGATTGTCCACCTGAAGCAAGCTTTATTAAATACTGGCCAGGAAGATGGACACTGACCAGATCCATACCGGGGATTCCCAGAAAATGGCACTGAATTTGGTTAGTCAGGTGCTCATAAGGGCAAAACCCAGTATGGTATGGTACTTCCCACCTTCATCCAATCAGGGCAAGCATACATCCTGTCNTACTTACTGCCNCTCTACTTTCCTGCCTACATGTGATCAGGCACATCCTGTGCAGTTGGGGCAACCAACTTTGTGACTTGTTATCTTACATGAAAACAACCCCCAGCATTCCAGGAAGTTGTCTGTCCTTGGTCAAGTGGGGCTTACAGGTTAACTTTAGCCTTTACAACATGTGTTTTCAAATTTATTTGAGAGAGCTATTGTCAGACTGCNTCTTAATCATTTGGCCAAGTAAATACAATTGCTGATTTTAGCAAGATTTTTCTTTGTTGTGGAGCATATGAGAAACAAACAGTCCTTAAGAATCAGAAGAATCAGGCATTAAATTAACCCTGGCACTTTGGAGGCAGATGCAAGCAGATCTCTCTAAGCCAGACTGCAGCCCAGCCTGTTTTACAGAGTTAGTTCTANTCAGGGCTACATAGCAAGACTTTGTCTAAAGAAAAAAGAAGAGCTTAAAGAAGCAAATCAAGCAGAGAACAGGTGATGTGAACTGCAGGCAGAATAGAATGGTGATCTGCCCTTGTCCGAGCAGGAGGCAAGTAGAACCTTCTTAGAGTGTTATTGGTTGTCTGTAGTGACATTTAGTTCTCACAAATACTCTNAGCAACATGAGGAACAATGAAAGGGATTTCACACCAGTATCTCCTTGTTGGCCAGTAATAAACGGAAGCCCAACTTTTATTAAGAGCATAATTTTCATTTNTCAACCAGCTATTTCAACCGAGGTCTCACAGTTACTAGAGAAACTTGTATTATCATTTTTAATCAAAGAAAGACATCCTTNATTACTCTGTTTTTTTCATACAGTCTCTACTTCCTTCTACCTCTGAAGAAAGAAAGATCCAAAGAATACGTGAATTGTTTTTGATGCTGAGGATTTCATTCTAGATATGGATATGTTTTGTTAGTTACAGATATTTCATGTCTTGAAGTATCTGTATAGTCTTCAAGCTCCAGAGGGTGTAGGTAAGGAAGCCCATGAGTGGTATGGTGTTCCTTTGCTGGTTGGCATATTATTGAGCTTTGATTGTAGATGGCACCAGCTGACACATCTTTCTCTGGTCTTCAGCAGAGCTAATGAGTTCACTGCTTCCTACAGCATGGTGGCTTTTCCTTGTCAGAGATGGATAGCTCCTCCATAATTCTCCATCGCTCAGCTTCTCCAACAGTTGCTTCTTCAGCACTGGTAGCTATTATAATAATGAATTTGTCCCAGGCAGTTTCTGTAGGGCCAGGCTTTGGTAGTACAAGCCCTTCTTTAGCATCTGACTCCTNCAGCATGCAGTTTCATTAGTTTCTGACTGTAGCAATGTGGACACTTTCTCCCCTGACTTCCACACACAGTGTGTCTTCTCCAGTGCCTTGCTCCCGCAGTGCTCTGTTTCTTNAGTGTTCAACAGGATCCAGCAGGCAACAACTTCCCCTGGNATTCTTTAGGTCATTTCANGGTATAAATGACTTTGGCTGTTCTCTTTGGAATCTTTACAGTGAGTTTAAGGCATANCATCTTCATGTGAAGTTTTTCCACAGCAGTTTTCAGCAAACTCTCTTAGAGTTGCTTGTTGGTGACTAAAAATCCAATAAGTGACAGTCATATGCTTTATTCGACAGTCATATGCTTTATTCCACAAGCTCAGGATTTTAGCTCAGATATAGGTGAAGGGGTGGGATGGGGGATGTGGTTAACCTAGGGATAGAGGCTACTCCTTATATTTGCNATTCCTATGTTCTTTAGAGTTCTGTTTACTATTTACTAGCTAGTTATTCATTATGTGATCTGTTATAGCTAATAATTCTATATTAAATTTTTCTTATATAAAGTTATTATAGGGGTATTCTCTGTCTCTCTCTTTCCCCTCACCTTTCTCATTTTACTTTGAGATGGGGGGGGTCCAGGCTAGCCTTGAACTTGTTATGTATCCAAGCTGGCCTTGAAGGCATGAGTGTCTGATCTTCCTGCCTCTACCTCCCAAGTGGTAAGGTTACAAGCATGTGCTACCATACCCAGACCTTAGGCTTTCTTTAGCGATTGAATCTCANTGTATAGTGCAGACTGACTTTCAACTTAGGATTTTCTTGCCTCAGTCTTCCAAGTGATCAGATTACAGGTGTGTACCACCATGCTGGCTTGGATCCTATCTCTTGATAGGCAAAAAAATATCTTTCTGACAAAAAAATATCTTTTGGTGTTAATCATTCTTGTTAATTTTTCCAGATCTATGTAATACATTTACAGTTTGGGGATTTAGGTTTTATTTTGTTTGAGAAAAAATTTTTTGAATGCTATTTTAAATTTCATTTTCATTTCTCAGGAATTCAAATTATGTTTATGTGAGTTTCTTTTCTCTTTATTACTTATATTTCCCTTTCATTTTTTTATCATTTTATTTCATTAAAATATCCTCTAAATTCTGTTCTAAATGTATATGGAATTTTCATGACCTCTATAGGCTTAATTTATTTGATATCTTTATTTTTCTTCCCTATTTCTTTTGTATGCTTACAAGTTTATTATTCATTATTTTTGTTCTCATTGCTTTGCTATACTTTCCTTATTTCTTTCTACCTCTTTCCTCCCTTCTTCCCACCTCTCTCTTTTGATGTGTCTATGTATGGTTTGTATATGTGGTATGATAGTTTTTTAAATTTGTGCAATCTATAATCACCTGGGATGGGAGTCTAAATGAGAGACTGTCTAGATTAAGTTGGCCTTTGAGGATGTCTGTGGGGGATTATCTTGATAGGTTAATTGAAGTAGAAAGACCCATCCACTGTGGGTGGCACCATTCCCTTAGCATGGGATCCAGGACTGTGTAAGAATGGATAAAGTGAGCTGAACACTGGTAAGCATGCATGCATTAATTGTTCCTTTCTTCTGACTCCAGATGTAATGNGATCAGCTGCTTCAAGCTCCTGCTGTTGTGACTTCCCCATCATAGTGAACTNTAACAGCGAATTATAAGCTAAATAGACTCTTTCCCCCTTAAGTTGCCTTTGTCNGGGTATTTTATCACAGCAAAAAGAAAAGAAACTAAGACAGAAATTGGTACCAAGAAGTGGGGCTGTGTTGTGGTAAGCCTGACCATACGGCTTTGAGGCGTTTGGAACTGTTTGTGGGAGGAATGTGGAAGAGTTTGGAACTTTGGGCTGGAAAAACTGTTGAATGCTATGGACACAGCTTAGTGAGCCATTCTTGTGGGAGCTCTGAAGATAAAAATTCTGAGAGAAATGCTAACAGTAGAGGCCCAGCTCATGAGGCTTCAGATGGGAAGAAAAGCTCACTGTAGAGCTGGGCTAGTTGCCATCCATATAACTCCATTGGCCAAGAATCTAGCTTCAATCTGTTTGTGTCCCAAGAACCTGAGTGAAATTGAATTTAAAGATAATGGGCTGATTTGCTATGCATAGCACATTTCAAGGGAAAATGGTATTCNGTCTGGTGCTGAAGAGATGTTCACAATTCTAGAGAAGCATCCTAAACTTCACTTGGGAGAATAGGAAAGATGTCCCAAGGTCAAAACTCTACACTTTAGAGACTCCATCTTGGAAAAATCCAAATTTATTTAAAAGGAAAAAACCTAAGNATAAGGGGTTCCTTACTCCTCAAAAGCAGTTGCCTAGGAAACTATTTTACCAAGGTCACCACACAGAACAAGCTGTTACAGCTGTGATCCANCAAGGGCAGGTTACATTTTGAGCCAGGAGCAGAACTTGGAAATATCATCCAGGTGGTACTTGTTTTGAAGATATGGTGGATGTAATATTGAGAAAGTCATGGAGAACAGGTGAGACCAGGCNATGTGTGACAGGGTCTGAGTTCATGAAAATAGCTTTTCAAGGGCCATCATGTGAAGCTGTGAAGGTGAAGTCTCAGCTGTACTGGAGATGTCAAGGTCATGGCTCATCCATTAAGGAAGGCTGCAGACATGGAGTGGAGCTGTATTAAGTTTAGGTGACAAATGTATGTTGTACCAATGGCAAGGCTGGAGGGATGGCACAACCCAAGTCCTTTGAAGCCCCTAAATTGCATTATAGACCCCTGACACTGTGAATGGAGTTGCAGGAGTTGGTGTTTGCCCTGCTAGATCTTGTTTTTGGTGTGATGATTTTATTTATGTTTGTTTTGGTGTGATGGTTTTATTTATGTTTGCTTTGGTGTGATGGTTTATTTATGCTTGTTTTGGTGTGATGGTTTTATTTATGCTTGTTTTGGTGTGATAGTTTTATTTCCTGGTTTTTCCTTTTTGAAATAAAGTGATTACTCTGTGCCATGTGTTCTTTATTTTATAGGAACTCATAGTTAAGATACTTCAGATTTTTCAGTGTTGGAATTTTTAAAGACTATTGTCAACTTGACACAATCTAGAATTACCAGGGAAGAGTCTCAGTGAGAAATTATCCAGATTGAGTTGGTCTATGGATGTGCCTGTGGAGGATAATCTTGAGTGCATGAATTGAAGTGTGAAGAACCAACCATCCACATTCCCTAGTAAGGGGATTATAAACTATGAAATAGTGGAAGATGTGAGCTGGACACCAACATGCAGCACTCTTTGCTTTCTGTGCCTTGATTGCGGATGTAATGTGACCAGCCCCTGTCACTTTCCCACTATGATGGCCAGACATTTGGAATTGTGAGCTAAATAAATCCTTTATACCTTAAGTTGCTTTTGTCAGAATATTTTATCACAGAAACAAGAAATGATATAAAGACATGGCATACACATAAGTGTGAGTGTGGGTGTAGGTGTATTTATCCATGCTTGCACTTGTGGAAGCCAAAGGCGTTTTCCTCAGTCATTCTCAACTGTATTTTTTTGAGAGGTCTCTCACCTTATTTTTTCAGACAGGGTCTTTCACCAAACCTGAAGCTCACCATTTGGGTTAGACTGACTGACCATCTAGTTCTCACTGCCCCCAGACCAGCACTGTGGTTATATATATATATATATATATATATTGATATATATGTGTATATCAATTTATATATATATAAATTGATATATATGTGTATATCAATTTATATATATATAAATTGATATTTGCCTTTACATGGGTGCTGGGGCTATGAGTTAGATCCTTATGTTTGTGCAGCAAGTACTTTGCCCACTGAGCCATCTCCACATATCACAATTCTCTTTTGAAACTCGCTTTATATAGGCACTTGCTTTCTTCAGTGTTTTATATTAATGATTTACATTTGGTTATATTTTTCAATTTTATGCAATGCTAACATGAATAGTCTTTAACTTTCATCTGTTTTTCTTATTCTTACTATTCTACTAATATTTTTGTTTAAGTCTTATGCTGGCTTTTATTTGGTTGTTAGATATCTTTGGATACTTTTTTTCTCAGGTCAGAAAGNGCTACTTAATTGCCTTATAAAACTGGCTTGGGTGCATATTCCTTCTATTAATTTTGTCTTGCTTCAGTTATGAAAGCCAAGCAACTTCAGCCACATTGACAATGCAGGCTAAATTGTTCCTACCCTGCTTTATCATGAACCTGCTTTGTACAAATGTGTAATTCCTCAGGTTTTATTTTCTCTGTTTTTTCCCACCTCTTTTTCTGCACTAAACAAAATCCTGTTGCATAAATAATGGAAAGGATGCAAGCAAAAGGGAACCTTTATCCACTGTTGCTAGAGTAACATAAATAAGCAATTANAGAAATCAATGTGGAGGTTCCTCAAAAAGCTAAAAACAGAGCTTCTGTTTGTTCCTGCTATACCACTCAGGAGTATTGACTCAAAGGAATTAGTCAGTATACAACAGACACCCATACATCCATTTCTAATTATGGCACTATTTACAGTAGCCAAGTTACAGAAACAACCCAGGTGCCCAACAGTAGATGAATGGATAAAGAAAAATGTGCTGTTTATATATATAGTGGAATATTAACTATAAAGAATAATGAAATTATTTAAATTTTATTAGATGGAACTGGAGCTCACCTATTAAGCAAAATAAGCCAGACTTAGAGAGATAAATATTGCATATTTCTCTCAAATGTAGAATCCATATTTGTGTTGGCTATTCTTGGTTGTCAACTTGACTANATCTGGAATTAATTAAAGGCCNAAAAATGGAGGGCACACCTGTGAGGGNTTTTTGCTTAATTTGAGGTAGAAAGATCCATTTCTAATCCAGATTTTGAGGCAGGAAGACACACACCTTTAATCTAGGCCACACCTTTTGCTGGAAACCTATATAAAGACCTAGAAGAAGAAGGAAATTTTCACTCTTTGACTGCTTGCCCTCACCTTGCTAACAAGTTCTTTCCTTCACTGGCATTGGGGCCTACTTCTTCAGGATTCCAGCACATGCTGAAGACCAGCTGAAACATTCAGCCTCATGAACTGAGCAACTACTGGATTCTAGGACTTTCCATTCACAGCCTGCTATTGTTGGATTAGCTAGACTGCAGCCTGTAAGTCATTTTAATAAATCCCCCCCTATAGATTCATTCTATAAGTTCTGCTAGTTTAGAGAACCCTGACAATTACAATATTAAAAAAAGATATAAAAAGAAAGTAGAAAATGATCNAAGTGCATTATATACATGTATAGATATATAATAATGAAAACNATTATTTTGTACAATTAATATACACTAATAAAGAACCAATAGTTAAGTTACTGCCCAGAGTCACACCAAGAAGATGGCTGATTTCACTCCCTGGGTTTGGCACAGAAAACATTTGAATGATTTTTGGATATGTGAGGTGATGGGAATGTCTTTCTAAAAATGTGTTGCTCTGATTGGTTGATAAATAAAGCTGTTTGGCCAATGGTGAGGCAGAATAAGGTTAGGCGGGACATTTGAACTAGGGGGAGAGCA
>LZPO01097381.1:34605-46737 GCA_001675575.1 Neotoma lepida | reverse complement strand
ATCCATACAAAAGAACAGCTTCAGAAACTGAAATTTAAAACTCACTTAGCAGGTTTAGGTGGAAATGTCAAGGAGAATGGGAGTCTGTATGCCTTTGTATCCAATAGAGACAGTATCATCCATTTGTGTAAACAGGGAAAAACCAAAGACCAAGGGTTGGGAAAANTTTCTAGCTATGTGGAGATGTGAATTGCATAAGTGGGGNGATGTTCTAGAGGTTAAAGAAAATCACATGACAAGGAGACATCATGGAAAAACCCAGTGAGTATTCATTTTCNCCTGGCAGCAGTGATGACATGTCTAGGAAAGTGTGGAGACCCACAGAGGTTTCCTAGTGAGAACGTACTCAGGGTCAGAGAATCTGAGTTTGCTTTACCCAGCAGGGCTGCATAACGAGATGATTTGACTATGTGCATAGTTACCAGGTGCTTGGAAGGGTCTACACTCAGCTGTGTGGTGTGCTTTGATCTAGCAAGGGGGAGGTCTTTTGCCCCACCACTTGGAATTGTTATAAAAAGCCCTTTTGAATAAACGAAAAGGCCATTGGGTATTGACCCAGGTCCTCCCGAAGCTATCCTATGTTCCTGTCTTTCTCCTCTTCACTATCTTTCTATCCAATATTTTCTTATCCTTACTCTTTTCTCNCCTCCTCATAGAGCCCTGGAAAAGGTGGGAGCTGGCCTCCCACAGGAAAGTCCTGCTCTTAGGCTTTGAGGTATCTGGAAGGCTTTACTCTGAGAGGTAATAGAAAAGACCATTTTAGAAAGAGGTCATTTTTATGTGTTCTTTTAGATACCTGACACACGATGCAGGCTTAATAAATAGTACATAAAATGTTACCTCTAGGGAAAAATTGCGTTTTAGACTGCCATTTTCCTNGCCACAGCACAGAATGTGAGACTAAGGCAAGAGAGATAAGAGGGTATGTGCAGTCCCAGCAGTGCATTCAGGGTGCTGCTGGGATGCTAATGGAGTACACTCTGTTTTTCAGGGAAATCAAAGCAGTCCCTTCACAGATAATTTTCAGACTTTTACCAGTATTTGTTTCAAATCTCTTTTTAAGAGATTCACTGGTATGTGAATGATTGTGGAGAAACAGAACAAAGCTCAAGGTTTAAAGTACCAGATATTAACATATTGTGGGTGCAGCTCCCTATCATATATAGAAGACATCATCTTACAGCAGATGCCCTGGTCCTCTGCCCTTACAACCTTTCCACCCCCTCTTTCAAGATGTGCCCTGAGCCTTAGGTCTAGGGGTTGCATTGTAGATGTACCAATTGGGGATGGACACTTCATGTTTTCTTGTTCTTTGCATATTGGTCTGTTGTGGATTTCTGTGATGGTTTCCATCTACTGCAAAAAAAAGCTTCTTTGATGGTGGGTGAGGGCTACATTTCCCTATAGGTCATCCAATCCTAGGTGGCCATTTGTAAACATGTATCCATGTGAGCAACACTAAATGGACTCAGCAGTTCATACACACACACACACACACACACACACACACAGCTGTGTGTGCAACAACAATAATTAAAGTTGAGAGGGACTGAGNAGACATAGGAGGAGTTGGAGGGGGAAGAGGGGTGAAAATATAAATACAGTACATTGTGTGACATCCTCCAAAATAATAAAATAAATTTTAAAAAGTAGAATTCCAGACTTGAATAAGGCTAGTAACCAGTAGCACCTGGAAGCTTTGTTAGGAAGACGACTCCCATATATGAAACCTGTTCCCTAGAAGATACAACATATCAGGAGAACTACCTGTTGCTTCTGGATAGAACTGGCTACAGAAGTGTTGCACCTAGTGCAAAGTGAAAATGAATTTTAAGATGTTGACAGTAGAGCNTTAAGATAATTTGACTCTCTGGGTTCAGGGCACTATGAAACTGGGAGTTTGGGTGTTTTTGTGTGAGGCAGTCCCTGCCTTTGGCTATGCTTCTTAGTCTTTTTNCTTTGTGCTGACTGACGTCTGCTGTTCCATCATGTNCACACAGATAANCAGCTGGTGACCCTGAGTTGCCACACCTTATCATCTCAGTGGCTGTGAATTTCATGGCTGCCCACAGATGAAAGCAAGTTTGATATGTGATAAAGAAACCAACAGTGTAGAAAGACAAAGAGGAAGAGCAGGGCATGAGACCTTGGATACCTGTGGTGGGAAGATTGTCTCTCTGAGGGTACATCACCAAAATGCTCTAGTAGGAATGGAGTCTAGAATTAAANAAAACAAAACAAAACAAAACATGTTCTCTTGCATATATTTCATATTAGGGTACAACTTCTTAAGGTAAAAAGATGGTTATCTGTTCTGGTGATCTGGTGAGTGCTAACTGTATACCATGAACTATTGTAAGTTGAGAGATACAAAGAGCTAAAGGCTCCTGTAGCCTGCACANACTGGTTTCTTTGTTTGCTATAGTAATTTTCTCACTCTTGTGTTAAGAAACAGTTCCAGGGAAAAACCTTCATCTCGNTGTACAATGCGCCTGATCATCACTTTAGACAAGAAACTGGATGTTGTTAATATGGGAAAACAAGCAATGATCTTAACATGCATAGTAAAACATCGGCNGTCCATTTTACCTGTGTGGTGCACAAATTATGCCAAGCTATCTCTCCAGCCCCCTTTCCTTTGTGTTTTAAAGTATTTCTTTAACCAAAGGTAGAATTTGTATAAGGGTACAAGTAATATAAGTAACAAAAAGGTGAAACCTAAATTAAANAAAAACNTTAATTTTAAATTTAATTTTATACTCTCTGATTTATGAGTAGGGAGATTATCAAGAGAGACACTTCTTATTTCTAAAAGTNAGTATTTAAGTGGCTACTTTCCCCACATATGAACAAGGACAGATTTTTATGAATGTGCCAGAACAGTATATAGTCCTGAAAAACTTTGAACTTTAGGAGCACTGTGAGAGGCACAGTTCTAGGAATCACTGACTACATATCTTTTACGTGAATGACAGCTGCATGGGTTAAAAAATGTGTAGCTGCTGTGGTCTGGCTATAGATTTGTTTACTTCACAAATACTAATGTTGTCAAGGATGTGGAGGTCCTGAGACACTTTAAATTGCTTTATAATTTAGTATGTTAAGTCAGTTTTTCTAAGAGATACATTAACTTTGACACTTAACCTACTGTCCAAATAAAACAAATTACTTCTCGGAATAATTTTTCAATTTTTGAAAAAGGTCAGGGTCATTTATTTGATTTCTTACAAACTGAGACTCCCAACTCTAAGCTAGAGGAGGGTCATTAACATAAATTGATGTAAAATTGCTTAAAATGATTGATATATGTGCTTGGCTCCTGGTTCTTGGCCAGATCCTGACTAAAATACTTTAAATTGGGATTTTGGTTTTAGCCTTCAGGTTACATACCTGACATACCTTTGGGTAGAGCAAAATGATTTCACACATGCTGGTGCTATGCATTCTCCGTTCACATTCGCAAGGCTTGGAGGGTAGAAATGTCCATGACTTCTTTTTCAGAAAGTGAAGGGCTCTGCCAAGACTCTGTACTTAGAGTTTCTTTGAATCTTTTGCTGGCATGAACCTGCTCATATATAGAAAGCTGCCTGTACTGTGGAAAGAACCCTGGACCGAACCCAGATCCCTGGTGTATGGGAAGGGCTGTGTTACCAGCTAGTGCTTGCCTAGACCTTGGCTTCTCTGCTTTACTTTCTGATCCGTGAAGGCAGCATGGGAATATCTGTTTGTATTCATTTCTACGGCAGATGTCACATTGTTATAGACTCACTGGCTTACAGTCACAAATGTATCATCTTATAGTTCATAGATCAGAGCTCCAGTATGGTTTCTTAGGCTAGAGTGAAAGTGCTGGCAGGGCCATGCTTCTTTCTAGTGTTCTTGGAGAGAATTTGTGCCCATTGACTTTGACCTCAGTTTCTATCTTCAAAGTCATCAGTATGATATCTGATCTTTTGTCATTACAGCCCAACTCAGTGAGTCCTAATCCAATGNAATGTTTGTTCTTATAAAAAAGAGTAATCTGGACTGAGATAACAGACATGCATCTAGATTGAATACATGCAAANGTAAGGGAGATTAGGGTGATATAGCAAAAGCTACTGAATGNTGAAGACCCCCAGGAAACCTTCAGAACCTAGTTAGAAACATGGGACAGACTCTCCTCTGTGGCCCTTGGGAAGGAATCAACTTGTCTATGCTTCATGCTCAGACTTCTTGTCTCCAGGAATCCTGGGTGAATTTCTGTTGTAAGATATCCACTTTGTCTCAACAGGTGTTTATGTCACTGTGGTCATAAGACTTGTAAAGTTGAAGGCTGTGAGAGATTGAGAGACTCTAGTCAGTTTTTGAGATTTCTACTTATTTTTACAGGTTCCTCTGCCTTTGCCTCTCTTGTTTCACATCTAACTTTGANATTGCTTCTTACCCCAGTCAGAATGGCCAAGGTCAATAAAAGAAATGAAATCACACACTAGCAAGGATTTGGGGAGAGGAAAGGGGAACACTTATTCATTGGGAGTGGGAGTGCAAACTGGTACAACTCCTATGGAAATCAGCGTAGCCATTCCTCATAAAACTGAAATGCAATCTGCNGCAAGATCCAGCCATACCANTCTTGGGTATTTATCTGAGCTCTTTAAGCTTTTGGTATATAATCTTCTCATAATGTTACTTTTTAGTATTTTTATTAACTATTTGAGAATATTATACATTGTGTTTTGAACATATTTACCTCTCCCTCAATTCCTCACACTACCACTCTCTATATCCTCTCATCCGTTCCCCTTCCTACCCAACTTTGAGATTTCTTCTTCCTCTTCCTCCTCATTCTCCTCCTTCTCCTTTTCTTCTCATTCTCCTTCTCCTTCTTCTCCCATCTCCCTTCTCCCTTCTCCTCCCTTCTCCTTTCTTCTTCTCCCCCTCCTCCTTCTTCTTTCCCCATTGAGTCTAGTTTGTGCTGCCCAACTAGTGTTTAGAGTGTGTCCTGCTCTGATATGTGGCAGCTTACCAGGGGTCACATCATTAAAGAAAAGTAATCTTGTTTTGGATTCAGGATCATCTTAACCCCCAAAACCAAATTCATAACCCTTCCTTCTAGGTTATGTGAAAGAGCATATGTAAAGTAAATGTCATTCTTTGCCTAAATGTTTGGTACTGTTTACCAGTGAAACATTTCTGGACTGATGTTTGCTTTGTTGGAAACAATGACAAACTCAATGATTTTATAGGGATGTGTGGATTTTCTGCTTCTTCCAGTGTTAGTTTTTCTGTTATATTAAAAAAAAGTCCCAATTTTATTTGGTTTTTCTTATTTTGGCAGAAATTGCTCATGCTATTCACTTATGTTACATTTCCTCTTTAATAAAATAACTTGTTATGTAGTTTCTTTTTTAATGTCTACAGGGTCACATACCACTGCTAAGTGAATGTTTCTATAAGTGTCAACATGGCCTTTATTATTTCTTATTTCTCAATCTTTGTGTAAATCAAAATCAAGAAATTTAAAGAAGGTGAGCATTGTAGGCTTTGGGTACTCAACCTAGATTCAACAACTAGGGTGGGCAAGCAAGGCAATCCTAGGCAAGATGATGTAAAAGGCAAATGTCTCATTACATTCTTTCCATACCAATTTAACAGACTCTCTGGCCTAACGGTTTGAAGCTGTTGTAGACTAATGGTATTAGCAGGATGGGTTTGGACCAAGGGAGGCCTGCGATTACAGTGGGCCCCAGAGGGTTTATTGAGTAAGTGAGGCTGATGTAATGGAGAAGAATTTTAGAGACTAGGGCCTAGAAAAAAAATTATGTGCTGTTTGTTTGAAAAAAAATCTAAGGCTAAGAATTAAAAATAAAACTAAATTCTGTGAGTGAATCAGAGCATCATTGTCTATTTCTAGTAAGAGAAGGAAACAGAGAAGATAGTTGAAATCAAACAAGTTCTATTTCATGCTATTTCCCACTATCTGGTGAGGCCAGGAAAGATGATCTGGTTAGACTAATCCTGCTGCATGGACTCGCTNGCAGGCGTTTAGGGCTATTCTTCCCCTCACATGGCTTCACTTGATCTTGGGTGGTTCGCTATCTAAGTTCTGACCATCACTTTAGGATTTAACACAGATCTTGGCTTTATCTACTACAAATAAACATTAAGAGTTCTGCTTCTAGTAAAGATGATGGATGAGTGAGAGTGGTTGATTTACTCCCTCAAATTAACTTCAGCAAAACTGTAGAATCTTCAAGTAAAATAGAGTCAAGAAGCTTACAATTGCAAAATGTCTTGAGATCCTTGCTATACTCATGGAAATTAGATGACTGTACCCAGGCTGAGAGAATTTGTTGGAAAAAGCACAATTTATTAAATAAACAATAACTCAGAAGTATGTGGAGGGTGTTTATTCAGCATTAACAAATGTATACAGGGATTCCAGAGGCATAAACAATTTCGAAGCAAGCAGTAGGAACCTCACAACATAGTCACAAGAGAGACACAGGCATGAGCGAGTTGCCACAGAGCTCAGATCAGTACTCACAGGGGAACGGAAACAAAAGGTAATGAGTGTGCAAAAGAGTCCTCAGAGATCTGGTAAGTAAGGCTGACACCACCGTAATGAGTGTGCAAAAGAGTCCTCAGAGATCTGGTAAGTAAGGCTGACACCACTGTAATGAATATGCGAAAGAGTCCTCAGAGATCTGGTAACTAGGCTGACACCACCGTAAATTTCCAAGCATTACAAGAAGATGATAATGTTCTAAATGTTGGATCTCTGGATTTCTTTCAGAGATAGCAAAGATGAATCTAGAGTGCTGAGCTTAAGACTAGGAAAATGGTGAGCGCTAAGTAAATATTAACTGTCATATACAATAATTTCCAAGATCTATCTGACATGCAGGGTGCTCTAGGAATGGCTAATTGAACTTACTTGGTAACGTATGTGTTTAGCTGTCCTTTTACTATAGCTTTCAAAAAAAAAAGGTCTTGCAAGGCAAGAAGAAATAGTATTTATGACAATGAGGTATAATTATATGAAAATCTATGAAGCAATGAAGAGAAGTAGCCAGATAATCCTTTAGGGGAATGGACATAAATGACATTGTTGGAGAGTATTAGGGGATACTGGGCAAACAACTTACATAATATATTCTTGAAATAAATCACAGAAATTGTACAAAGGCAAGAGATAATGAAAGCAGGACTCTCCTGTGGGCATCTAAGGTTGGCTTAGCTTGTTAAAATCATACCTTATTGTAATGGTTTATTTTTAAAAGGCACAGAAAGTAATAAAGCAAAATACTTTGCTGGCACTAGTTATTAGTTGTGAAAATGTAAGTAATTAAAAATCTTGCAATAAAATATTTTTTATTATAATCATTTAAAAAGATATAGGAAAGGCGAGCAATAATATAGTCATCTGTGTATTTTCCCCCTGTATTTAGTATTGTTCATGCTTTGTATAGGCGTCAATTTTTCCTTTGGTTTTCAAACAATTCCAAAAGCTAATATAAAAAGCAATAGGCTATCAACAATGGTTTAATAAAGAAAACATAAAGGAAGGGACTGTTCTTCCTCATTTCAGTTTTACAATTCTGTTGCCCACCATGGGTAGATACCCTTTTGAATTTTACATGAGTAGTATTCATCTCTGTATTTCTCCCTTCATATAAGTGAGTATCCATTTACTCCCAGCAGTACTCGTTGTTTTTCAATATAGAAGAGATCATTTCCATGAAGTACTTGGGATTTGAGGACACATTACAGAAAAAGGGAAACAATCAAGCAATTAGTGACTTAACTTTTATTGTGATGGACACTAATGACTTGGGGAAATATCTATATTTAATACAGTGTAATGCTTTATTTCAAAATTAGTCTTTAATTTGTAGATAAAATAATAGTTCACTTTTGTATACTGTTATTTTTTCCAAAAGCTCAAACTTCTCTGAAATTTATTTCTTCATTTATTTTCATCATAACTCTGTGATGCAGACAAGAAGGGGTAGATATAACTTAATGATTAACATTCAAAAATATTTTTTAAAAATTTTATTTGAAAGTTGAGAGAATATAACTTATTGAATCTTGCCAGAATTGTAAAAGATATTCAAACATATAAATTTATACTGCAGGAATCCTTTTTCTTGCAAATTTATGTGTTGCTTATAACCTCTGGGATGGAAAAAATGAAATACATAAAAATACTTTGTGTTTAGTTTTATGGCTGTAGATAGTGTGATATTTCACCACACCTCTGAAAGCCAAGCATTTTTTGTTTTTGTCTAAAAACAGAAAGCATAAAAGCAACTTAAATATCTGGAGAAAGTGGTACAGAGAGAAGAATGCTAGCAGATTTGATGAAGTACTGATAGTTATGAATAAGAATAATCATTAATAATCACTAGTTTCTGATAACTGAAAAACTGTCATGTAATTTTCAATGAAAAGTTTTGAAATTATCTTTCAATGAAGAATATGTGCTGAAGTATTATTATTGTTAACTTATTTTTGTAGAAATTATAGATGGGTTTATTTTCTTACATTTCTTAGTATTTTTGGCTTTGAAAAATTAAATCTATAATACTGTGAAAGATAAATACATTTTTAAAAGAAATAACATCTTTGTGAACTATTAGAAATTTATTTTAAGAGGACTCCAAGACAAATAGTATATTTATCAAATGATGGCCATGAAAGAAATTTTAGTGGCTATGATGTTATGCTGTTACAGTACTGTCCTAATAGTTCTTATATATTTAAAGTATGAGATTAACACCTCAATGCATTTTGTGGAGCAAACAAAAGCTCCCTGAAACATCCTTGCGATCAGCACAGTCTTAGACATCATAAGCTAAAATCTAACAAACAATTAAATACGACTGCATCATTTACAGTTCACAGAACACAGCAATCAGCCAAAGGACTGGGAGATTTTACAGAAAGCCGAGATGAGCTTGGCTTTGAAAGAGGTATGATTAAAGAGTCTTGATATCCAGGATGTAGAAGGAACTGATTATTTTATATTTTGGGTGCTGGGGATTCAGATCAGTCCCAATGAGGTGAATCACCAGGGATCCCTCTTAGGAGAGTGGGGTATGGGGAAGTGTGGGGCTGGTAGAGGAGGCTGGTCCTCCTTTATCTTCTTCCTTCTGCTAAGGGAATGCTAAGAGTTTTGGTGGCTTATGTGGTCACTCTTTTTCCTACTTTTCTTATATGGGCATAGCCATGGTATGATGTTTTATGTATTATGGCAGCATGTTTTAACCAAGGCAGTTCTGAGTGAAGATGACATAATATGTCCTTGAAGCAAAGAGCTCCACTGTTCGTTCTCCCTGCTGCTCTTGTAAGAGGGAGAAATGATATATTAGCTCAGGTTTCTGTCTCATGTAGCTAAACCCATGCTATTATTAATAATATAGCTTGATTTATGAAAGTAGAGTACTGTACATCTGAGATACCAAAGCAGATGTATTTGTTTGATTGTTTTTCGGGAGCAGACATTGTAGTATGTAATGGTGGTAGCATATTATTAGTTTGTTTTTGAGATTGTATTTTAATTACAACATTTCCCGTTTGCCTTTACTTCCTCCAAACCCTTCCAGCTACCCCTCCCTGCTGTCCTGCAAATTCATGGCCTCTTTTTTCATCAATTATTACTGCATGCATATATGTATTTGTATATACATATGTATTCCCAAACACAACCTGTTCAGTCCATATTATGTTACTTGTCCCTATGTTTTGAAGGCTGACCATTTGACACTGGACAGCCAATTGGTGCTCTCTTCCTTGGGGAGGGTCAGCTCTCCCATTCTCAGCTTTACTCAGTTGCATATAGCTCTTTGTGTAAGGTTAAGGCCTGGGGGTCTTTTCCTCATGCAGTTTGGTGTGTTTGTTGGTGTCCTTGTTTAGCTCACATTTAGGTGGTCAAGACTTTACAGGTGTAGCTTCTGATGTTGCTAGGAGATACAATCTCACAACAAAGCCCCTGATCTCTGACTTTCATAGTTTTTCTGCTGCCCCCTCTTCTGCAATGTTCCTTGAGCCTTAGGTGTGGGAGTGTTTTGTAGATGTGTTAGAACTGGGTTCCACAACTCTACATATTGATTGATTATGGTTTTCTGTAATGGTCTCAATGTGTTGCAAAGAGAAGGTAGTATCTTTTAAATTTTGTGGCAAAGGGTGGTGAACATGCCTCCGATTCCAGGTAGATTATGAGCTAAGTGATCTAGGAGCTCCTGGGGACAAGATGTAAAAGCTCTATGTCTGTTGGCTACCTTTGGTGTCTTTTGAAAGACCTTACAGGAGAGAGGAATGTTCTAGGAACACCACAGAGCACTGTAATTGAAATAACTGTAATTGAAATGTTTAGAAACAGTGTGTTGATGAAATCTTCTGCTGTTTAACCCTTGAACTCTGAAATGCTAGAAAGCTAGCAAACTTTTGAGTGAACATCACACATGATGCACACATCAGGTCAGCAATTGCCTGTGATGCCTCAATCTTGAAAACACCCTGTAAATCCCCAAAGATACATTGATGGGATGTTAAAGTTGTGAGGCCCCTTTCAAGTGTTTCTAAGGATGATAGTGGTTAAAAAATACCTTCCCTCCATGCAGGCAAAACAAGAGATACTTGAAGAAAATGGACATTTAAACTGTAACCAAGGTCTTCAAGATTCCCTAATAGACACAGCTATGAGCCCTTGGAGTTCTTACAATATGAACCCAGTGGTAACCCAGTGGCTTTTAGTTCGGTTATTCTTGCCATCTGTACTACTGGGTATGTTGGGTAGGCAGCTTGTCTTTTGTTTTTTTAAAAAAGTCTGGTATATGGCTAGACCATATCTGGACATTTTATTACTGGAAAAAAAGGATTTCAGACTATAATATAGTCTTGTGGTTCTGTCCTTAGGTTCTGTGTTGTATGTATTGGAAGAATTGTGCTGTGTCACTCAAAAAAAAATCCCTTTGAGAGTGCTTCTCCAGCAGTCAGCTGGCAATAGGAGCTGCAGTGCCCATGAAATCTGTAAAGCATTGAACAGAGGGCTTGCTGCACTCCCTCCCTCTGGGCACCTTTAACTCATGATTAAGTAGGGTTGAGATCCTAGCTCCCAGCCACTGGTGCTCATCATGGGACTCAACAAAGGTCAGTTTTTACTCCATCACTGTCTCATATTGCTTTCATAGTGATACCACAGTCTGCATTCTTCATACCCAAGCTTCTTTCCTCCCTTTCCTGTCACAGGTGGTCAAGAGGGAAAAGATAATGACAACAAAACTGTTCAATTAGCAAAAGACATTGGTCCATATTGTAAGAATTCTGAGAGCTCATAATTGTCTCTGTTAGCTAATGATGATGCATGGGTTTCCTGGTTCATGCACTCTGTCTTCTTGGCTTTCATGTGACAGGTTCACCCAGTACCTCTCATACTCATCTAACTCTTCCTGAACTACAACTTCCTGATAATCTGAACCCACTCAGGCACACATTTGTACTCCTCACTGTGCAACCAAGTAACACACCAACAATATAGTTGTACCTTCTTGGTGAGGTACAATGCTGTCACCCCTGCACCATCCATTGGAGAATTTTCACTTTTGTTTGTTTTCATCTTCTCATGATGATGAGAATTTTACCACTGACCTTCTGATTCCAGTCTTCAAGAGCACTTTCTAGTACAACTATGTGGCTATCACTCAAGAATTTCAATTCATTCCCCTTTGGGATTGGAATCACTGTTTCAGGGACCCAATACCTTTCCTCCTTGTTTCATAGAACATTATCCCTTTTTCTTGTAATACATTTCCTCCCTAAGAAATGGTGTACTTAAGGCAAACTTGAGTCCTCATGTGTTTGAAAATGTCTTTATTAGAATTTCATCAGTGCTTCTAAGGCTGCCTATAGGAACCTGGGTTAAAAATAATTTTGGAGCCCGGAAGGCCTTTCTTTACTGATTTTCCACTTTCTATGGCCTGACAAAGTGGATGAATGCCTTTAGCTTTCACTTCTTTGCAGGTGAGCTGTCTTTTCAGAAGTCTACTGCGTTTTCAGAGCTGTGTATTCTCAGAGTTCTCCTGGTTGCATGCACTTCCTAGCATAGACTGATTCCTTCAGTCTGAAGCCTAAACATCTTAGAAT